>JAOEGS010018134.1:6193-23126 GCA_025447755.1 Corythornis vintsioides | reverse complement strand
TATAAAAATATGTGCAAAATCATTACTGCACCCAAACCCCTGATGGCAGGTACATCATTTTCACCAGTGATGCTGAGGAGCAGGCACTGGGAGAGTCTCAGACTGGGCCCGGCAGCAGATGGGAGCTGTGTTCAGGGGCTGGATTCTGGTGCCAGGTTCAGGAACACACAGCTCAGGATTGCAGACAGAATGGACAGAGGCCTCCTTGGATGTAAGGAAACTGGAAGAGGACCTGAGCAAAGCCAGCAGAGCTGGCCAAGAGGGATGGGACCCTCCAGATTCCTCAGCTTTACACCAAATATGACATATATGCAGTGGAATACTTCACTGGTCAGTTCGGGGTCACTTGTCCTGTCCACTCCTCCCTGCAGATGCCACATTTGATTTTCTGCACCCCCAACATGGTGCACAAGACCCAGCAGTGGCCTTGGTCTGCAACACCAACCTTGCAAGAATGAATTAGAGAGAGTAGCAAAGAATGCATCTATCCAGGACAGGTCTGTCCCCAGACTGGTTATTATACACAAGTATGTGCTCCACTGAAGCTGCATGTACAAGCAAAGAGCAGATATTTTTGCCATCACACAGAGCTCAGTAACTATATAAAGTAGCCAAACCCCATAACCTGGGGCTTGCCTTGTTAGAATAAGACACTGGAAAAGGCATTTATCACTTCAATATGATTGGAAAAAAACTGTGTCAGTTACTATGCACTTAAATGTTTGCTTTCTCTGATGAAGCATAATAGTTGTGTTTGTTTGGGGTTGGGTTTTTTTTTGTTTTACTTTTTTGTAATAGTTAATTTTGCAAATATTTAGAAAATACATGAGAAACCACTATCCAAATTACTCTGATAATCAAAATTAAGTCTTAAAGCAAATTCCTAATTAGAAAAAGGAAAACATTAAGAAACTGCAAGAGATCATATTTCAGTGATTTAGGTAATTACATGGCATCTTTTAACCTCTTATATTAAAAAATAAAATTGAAGACTGGGGAAAAATTTAAAATATATTAATTCTATAGCATAAGATATATCTCAAACTTTGTTTACTAAAAACCCTAATATTTTTGATAGACATGCACTAAGGTAGGTGAATGTTCTCTACCAAATGAACCAGGCTGGTTATCACACAAATGTTCTTGTGTGACTTAAGGCAAAAGACTCCATTCCTCAGCTCCCCACAAACAGGGTGCTTTGTTAAGATTTAAGGATCAGATTCTTTAAATCCTTACCCAGTTTAAATCTCTCCATATTTGTAAAACTACAAGTCTGGCATGAATGCAGCAGGTTAAGTCTTGTTGCTAGTGTCACTGACTCAAGACCCAATTACTATTGTGCTAACACAGAACTCTGGATCTTCCAAACAGCACAATGCTCCTTCCTAACTTCTGAACCACAAAACAGCTCATCAGTTATTCTCAGAGGTGTTACAAGTTCAGTTTTGCCTTCAAGAGAAGGAAAAAAAAAAGTCAGAATTAACCAAAGTGCTGGCAGATTCATAGCCAATATTGATTTGAATGTCACCTCTGCTCCATCTTTCTCTGGAGACACAAGTCACAAGGAAACAGCATACTTCATTCTCATTCTCTCTGTCCTTTCCCCACCCCAACACTCAATGCAGGTAACCTGTGTCTGTCTCTCCCCACCCCACACGATGCAGGTAACCCAGCGGCAGCCACTGAGGCTTCCAAAACACCGGCCTTTATTCCAACAGTAGCAAATGAAGGAGGAAAACACTGGACTGTAAATGAAGTCAGAGCTTTGATACGCATATGGTCAGACAAAAATATCCAGCAACAACTGGAGGGGACAGTGAGAAATAAAAGAATATTTGAACAGGTTGCTGCTAGACTTCAAAAATTTGGAATTGACAGGGACTGGAAGCAGTGCAGGACAAAATATAAAAATCTGAAACATGAATACAAGAGTGCAAAAAGTGCCCAAGGCTCAGGGAGTACAAGCAAAAGTATGAAATTTTTTAATGAACTGGATGCTATTCTGGGGCACAGCACCATGGAACAAGCAAGTAAATCAGATAATGATGAAAGTGAAAGGCCTCCAGAGTGGACAGAAGCAAAATCAGAGAAAGACTCCATAGGTAAGTGCTTCAGCTACCCATATGTCATTTAAAGTTGTTTCTCCAGCACTAGAGAAACCTAAAAAAAACCAAACAACCAAAAAAACCAGACAAACCAACCAGCTAGATTAACTCATTTGCTGGGAGGAAAAAAAGCTCTGAATGGAAATTTACTATTTTGTCTAGTAGTGTGGTCTTACATTATAGAGTAATCTTTCTGATGGAGTTATTGCACTTTTTTTTTTTTTTTTTTTTTTTTTTTAATAGAACAGAGAAACAAAAGGAGGAAGAAAATTGGAGACTTAGAATAAGATAAAGTTATACAGTGACTGTTCCAGTCAAAATCATGTCAGAAAAGAGTGTTTCTAGCTTAGATGAAAAAATGGATCAGAGAGATGGTCAGACTATGTTACTGGAAAAATTAAGACATTGAGCATAAGAAGCCTGTAGTTATAGATGTCAGTTAAAAAAAAAACATTTGAACTGTCCTTCTCTTATGGTCCCAAATAGCCCAGTTTTACTGGTCTTTGGAACAAGACTCCCAAACTAGTGAGATAACTACTGTCAAAACAGCAAAAGGAATAGCAGACAGAATGTTTGCAGAGCTTCCCTTTAGCTTTACGTGGTTATTGACAAGTAACTTGGTAATGGATGGATTAATGCAGAATTAGAGTAGACTGATGAACCTACAATACCCATGAGTAGAAACAGTTTTTATTGGTATATACAACCAGAAACATGCCTGTTGTTTAAGAACAGAATTAAACTTAAGACTCTTTATTATACAGTAAAAATGCTACCTGGGGTGATGACTACAGTGGCCAAATGTAAGACTAGAAGGTAACAAAGTAATAGGAGATGTCAGGAAAAAAATATAACACAAAACCAGTCTTTGGCTGAAAACTGTGAGAACGTTTTGGAAGAAAACTCACTCTTCAGTTGCTGTTTCTAGGCTTTTTGCTAAAGTGTCTACTACTGCCTGCTGGCATAAAGAGCATCCTAGGTTGGATGGATATTTTGATTTGACACAGCACAGCTGTTTTGATGTAGTACACAAATGCAGTGCCCTGATTAACACAGCATTATTTATGCAGAAATGCCTGGAGACATAGGTGAAGAGGACTCTGTTAGTAATATGTCAGAAGACCTACAGATTGCAGATATAAAGAAAGTTTCTGACTCAGGTAAACTTTGAAGTCTTCTATTTTATATAAATCCCTAAATCTAGTAAATTAAGGTAGATTTCTAAAATAAGCCCACATTGTAACTATGGTTAGAAAATGCAGAGGCCTAATAAATATAAGCAGATTAACATCATAGTGTTAACCATACTTTCAGTACAGGCATATGTGCACATTTATAGAGCTTTGATACGTTTGATAAAAAAAAAAAGTAGTAAATAACCTTTTAAAAGATTCATGAGCCACGAGATAAAGAACTATTGCTTGAAGCAGTCTGAGTGCAATGTATTACTGCATTTACTTAAAATATGTGTTGCCAAGGATTACAATTGTTCAGTCTCCTGTGCACAAACTAATCCTGCATTCTCTTTCACAATCTAATGGGATCAGTATTTAATGTGAATGTGTAAATGCTCATGCCAGAGGATGAAAACTTCATTTAAGAGTATCACTGTGAGCACTGACTATGAAGGTCACACACTCTTTACAAAGAAACATTATGGTTTCCATCTGAAAGCATAACTTTCAGGGGAAGCAGGAGTTTTAACAGTCATCTAGAGATACTGAAAGTCTCAAAGACCAAGAGTTGACTCTCCACAAGATGACCACGTGATCTCTTTTAGTAGCATGAGGAAGAATATGATCTAAATTAATCATTAAGGATTAGTCTTAGAGAGATTAAAACGGTCTAAAGTGAACTTGAAAGATTTTAATATAAAATTAAAAATCTTCTGACAGATGATGTTACTGTAAATACTACTCCAGAGAATCGGGCAGCTCTCCATATAACGAAAGAAACAGCTATGACAAGTAAGTAAAAACCTGGTTGATCATGAGAGGTAATGTGAGGTGTACTGGACAGTAACATTTTCCTTTTACTATTCAAAAGCAATTACAATGATTAATTTAAATTTACTAATGAAGAAGTATGTAGCTGGCCTTTTACCAGATCACCATGGGCACCTGAGGCATGCATTGGAGAAAAGCAGGTTGTTGTGAAAAGTGCATTGCCTGTAAGGTCCTCATTCTGAGAGAAAGAAAATACAAAAGAAATCATAAGCAATACTTAGTGAGATCCAGTTGACTACTACTGAACTGCATCAAATTCCATTCTCATCAAGTAAAATTACTACATATAGATGAATAGTAGTAGGACACTGTAATAATACATAGATTCATCAGTGCCACTAAATGTCATCTGATCATCAATTTTCAACTCCCTGCAGCTATGTAATACTGTAACTTTTTTCAACTGCAATCTTCTGAAGTTATTTCAGATGAAATTAACTGAATACTTCTAGTAATGTTCTGACTACTCATTTTTGACACTTCAACATTCCTTCAGGATAAGTGTAGGTGTTAAGATGTCTGTAGCTTACCTTGGTTACCATTTCCCTCCTCAAATATATGTATTTTAAGTGCATATTTTGTTTGTTTCTGGGTAATTGTAATTGCAATTGGATTTTTTGAGGAAGAATTAAAATAGCAAGTGTTTCTGAAATGTCTCTTGCTCAGCCTATCCACTCTGAAGATTACTGTTCAAAGTTCTATGGGGAAAAAAAGGCAAAACCACAGCACTCCATCGTGAAGAGATGCAGCTCCAGTTTCCTAAATGATTTCCCTTATTCTCAGATGAACAGTACAAAACACCTAGGTAGTAAAAAACACCTAGGCTTTCATGCTATTAATGGTAACATAATTAGGTATTACATAAAGCAGAGAAAAGATGCATGCTTTTTATGTTACAATACCATGGAGACCTTTCATTCTCTAATTGTGGTTCATGCCTTTTTAGATAGTTCAAATAAATTTAAAGAAACTGGTAGATAAAGAGATTGTATGTGCCTTTTTATTCATAAATTTACTTGCTGATAAATAGTGGAAAAGGCAATCAGGCAGTTGAGATATACTAGGATGTGGCTTCTTAAGGACCTCTCCAGATTCAACAGAGCTTTTGTAGAAAACTGATTAACAAGCATATAATTTACATATACAAAAGTGACTTTAAAAAAAAAAAGGTAATAAAACCCCAATTTGACATAAATAAGAATTCAGAAATTCTGTTAACCTTGTATCAGGGTATCTTCCTGGATATCTACATGGAATTAATGTACTCTGCTGTCACAGCTATACATACTTGTCTAGATATATACTAGCTGGCCTGGGCAGACATCTGCAGCTGCAGAAATGTGCATAAGCTGCCTCAGAAGCGCATGTGCTGCTCGTGAGCTTGGGTGTGAATCTGAATTATTAGCCACAGTAACACTGCCACCACTTCCAATGTTTATAAACAGTCCTATCAAGTTGGCCATACTGTAGCAAGATACAAATTACTATGGTGTTAGTCAAAAGACAAATACACTAGTTTCAGGAAAATACCTAATTATTTGATATTTCATAGCATTGTTTTTCTCCTCTGCCCACGTGCCTGCTACTCAAAGAGCAGCAAATGCCCATCTGAGGAGAAGACAAGAGGTAAATAAATCCTTTTATGTTCTTCTCCATACTTCTAGTTTACAGAAATTTCTTGTCAGCCCTGCTCTGGAGTTGCTTTCTCAACAGACTGGCCAGCAGAGGGTGCAAGAGCATCACAGCAATCACAAACCCATTGAGATTTTGGCAAAAGCACTTTAGGAAAGGCTTGGGCCACTGAATTTTTTTTTTTTTTTTTTCTGGTAAAAGATACCCGTATTAAATCAATATGGAACTGAAACCTTATTTAGTAATTTTGACTCATGTTCTCCATTTCATGGCATCACTTTCAAGGACAGTTAATTCAGAAGAGCCAATTGCTTCTGTCTGTAACAGGCAGCAGTCACTGCAGGTGTCAGACTTTGCAGTACTTCCACAGGCTGTGTATAGGTGTTTGATTACATCTGAAGTGCCAGGGAACAACAGTGAAGATGAAAACAAGGCATGTTCTTAAAAAAATATATCTATAGCAAGTATTTTGCTTCAAACAAATTACTTTTCTTGTCATTATTTTTTAGGATTTTTAGTGGCCCACTTATTTAGTGTATGTCCCTCTCAGAAGAAATGTGGCTTAAGTCATGATACTGACAAAATATATTCCTAAGCAAAGGCTTTTAAAAAATCTGTTGTTTAAAGTTAAGATCTTTAGTTGGTACATATTCAGGCACTTATTTTGGCTTGAACAGTTACTGCTGTGTGCTTGGAATTTTAAAATGTACAGATATAAAGCAAAAAAAGATGTTTTAATACATATGCCCCAGGCTGGTATGGAGTGTTTCAGAAAAGTGCAAACCCAACAGTTCTTGATTATTTGCTGTCTTAGCCTAAGGCATACTTGTGCTGCAGACACAAACTCCTAACTGTGCACAAATTATCTGTATCCAGACTCATAGATCTGTGTGACAGAGCAGCAACTCTGCAAGCTGTTGGAGAGTAAACAAAGCCCACACACTGAAATCTTCCCTGGCTTTGACATTTCCCACTCCCCTTTTATACTATACAAGACACATACGAGTGTAAGGATTAGGAAACAAATTACTAATCTTGGTTTATGAGCCAGAGAACAGGATAAATAGTGGTAGTGAGAGAGTGCCAAAAGAGAACAGAGTTTGTATCAGTCTGAGAGGGTAAAAGGAAAGACTGTGACAGCATTGCTCTGGTGGCCCTCTGAGCAATGCTCCAAACAAGAGTAGAGATTAAACATATTAGCTGGCAACTGTCTACAGCTTCACTAAACAATGTGGATGGAGCCACTATGTTTTATCCGTGCCAGGCACTGTCAATGGTTTGCTCTGTTTGGCTCAGTCTTGTTCTCCTTGTGCCCTCCCTCTAAAAACTCTAAATGGTAGCTCAGGAAAAACTGTCAGGCTCCCTACCCACATTCTGGGTTCACTAGAGAAAAAAAAAAAAAGGCACATGATGCTGGTGACATCATAAAGAACATCTGATATAAACAAGGCCTTATTGATTTGAGGGGTAATTTTTAATAAAGTGGCTCTAGATTGTGCTTTATTGCTCAATGTTTAGGACCAATATTCTTGAATGGACTGAGAACAGGCTAGGAGCCAGAAACTGCTGTCATTGATCCATGGTGTGGCCTTCACCATTTAATCTCTGTACAGCAGTGTCCTCACCTGGAAATAAGGTGAGGATTGGAAAGACCACTTGCAACATCTGCCTGTCCATCGTCCGTCTGTCCCAGGGCTGAGGGGTGGAGATCTCCCCTGAACACCAACGGGCCAATGGCAGAGGAGCAGCGATGTCCTCCCAGTGGAGGGGAGCCCAGGGACACTGCTGTCACCATGCCCAGCTCTCTGATCTGAACTCCTCCCAGGCTGCAGCAGGGGGGATGCTCTCAGGACAGGCATTCAGTACTTTGTGTCTATGACGCAGGCAGGCAGCCTCACACGGCCAGGCCCAGCTCCCTGATGCAATCTTGGGACCCTTGCCCCTTTTGGGGCTAATTCAGCGACTCTTGGCATCAGTCACTTAGGAGTCTGAAGCACCCCTGAAGAAAGGCACCATCTTGCCTGTTCTGCTGCGTGGAGGTTCACTAGTTACTAAGTATCTCACAGGAGAAAACCATTCTATAAATTCTGATCCAGGTTTAAATAACATAAGAGTTTGCACATTTAATCCATAAACTTATATTATGCAACAGTTACCTGGCATTCTGGATTTATTTCAATATAGAAGTGCATAAGCAATGATCTTAAGCCCATTTCTGAAGATAAATGGCAGCTTTGATATCTGAAGAGATGAAATCTTTAATGGCATTCTGGAGCTGGTAATTTTCAAGACGAAACTCAAGACCTGTTTAGTGAGTCAGAACTCTATAAATTTTATTTTTACAGAGATCCTTGAAGATGAGGGTGACTTTGCCAACTCCACTCCAGCAGCTCTGGAAGCTATACAGATAAAGAAGGAGACAATTGACATAGGTAGGTCAAGACATGTCTTGATGGTAGCAACAGCATGTTCTACTTTACTGGGAACTGCAGATTTCTAAGGTTTGTATGTTATTCCTGCACCTTAAACTGGTTCTAATTCTAGGTTATCATACCATCTAGGTTTTGTTCTCTTTCCCCCAAATAATAACAAGATCTTACATTCCCAGACAACATACTCCTTATTTTGCTAGATGTCATAAATATGGATTGGATTGTGACACAAATGCTGTTCTTTTTCACACACAGTTGTTAAAGAGGATACTGGTGAGATAAATAGCTCTTAGAAACACTGAACATTTTATACCTTTTCTCTGTCTTTTCAGACTACTTTATGACAGTGTATTTCATTTCAGACTATTCATTGTCAACTAACTGCCATAAATATTCTAAATTATTTAACAACTGAAATCAGAACCTCAGCAATATGTAGTCATATATCCAATGACAAGTATTCAGGCCAAATTTTGTTTTATTAATAATGTTAACATTTAATATTAGGATACAGTAGGGATATTAATCTTCTGGAATAAATGAGCATAGAAAGCATGGAAGGTCATGAAAAGAAGGTATCAGAGGAAATTATGACATTAGAAAATACTGGACCAGACATCCTGGATCAAAATATTCTTCATGGTAATGCTGTCTGTATGTAGAAGTTAAAGGAAAGAAAAAAAAAAATCTATTACAATGATTCTGTGAAAAATAATTATTTGGAATTTTGCACTTAAATTTTCTACTGTTAGAATATTTCTGCTTTATTCATCAGTATTTCTATGATCCAGGCAAGAGTTTCCTCCTGGAAAATTTTGTTATTTGGAGTTTGGATGCTGAGACACCCTATCCAATCCAGTTTTTACAACTGTTTGCATAGGCTGCTCTTGATTATGAAAGACAACTGTCATGAGTGTAACACCGAAGACAACATCAGAGCAATGTCATCACTGCAATGACACAGAAACACAAGCTACACTGAGGATGAAATAAAGCTGTGTCCCTGAAGGTTCAGAGACACAGTAAGGTCACACTAATGCAAAGAGAAGAGTTTATACACAATGATACAAATCAAATGTCATGCAAATCAACTGACAGCCTTATACACACAAATTCTCTGTTCCTGTCATGTAGTATCTGTCTATTCTATCTAATTGGGGATAGTCATCACACAACTCAGCAGGATACCAGTACCACTGCCAAAGGCAGAAACAGCCAGAATGCTTTAGAGAATAAGCACATAAATGAAAGGCAATAGTTTAAAATGGGGAAGAAAAAAAAAAAAAAAAAAGTCCTTTAATAGCCCAGGAATAGACCTACTGCTCCACTTTGGGCCAAAGTTTCACTTCCACCAGCTGCAAGTGTTAAAGGAAGGCATGTGGCAGAAGACTTGTTATAGCTAATAGTTCAGACTAATGGGTCACAACATTTTAATTGAAGCTAGATGTTACCTGCAGAGGATGACAATACTATTAGCCATTTATTGTCTAAATTCAAGTCTATTTTATTTAAAACTGTTTGTTTGTATAGATGATGATTCTGTAAGCACTACCTCAGAAGACAGATCTTGTACACCAGTAGCAAAACGGGTGGTTGGGACAGGTGAGTGTTCATTTCCAGTCATTTATTATGAAACAAAATCACAGTGTCATTTCAGTACCAAAGCTGGAGCAACCACATCTCTACTACAAACACAGCTCTACTTTTCTACTTCTGACTCCAGTCTAGCTTTATGAGTAAACTTATCAGTTAGTTTCATAGCTCTGTTCCCTGTCATGAGCCAAATTTGCATTCATACTGTAATTCAACTTTGCATTCTATACTCATCTGATGAGCAGTACCTGCCTACTTCTGAGTATGTAGGTAAGATTTTTTTCTTCTGTTGAATCAATCATTTTCATTTGCATGCTTTGCCTTGCCATTCTAATTTGAATCCACACTGGAAAGCCATTTTCCTAGTAATGCTGATAACTTGTTGCTTTAAGGCTTATTTCTTTCCTACATCTGTTATTAATTTGACAACAGCATCAAAATTACACTTGAAAAATATGCAATTTTAGATGCCTTGGAGAAAAAGAGATTTCACTAGCTACGTATTTTGCATACTTAAGAGAAATGTAATAATGTATGGATATTAACACTGTAAAGTTAAAATATTTTTATAACAATAAATTATAATAACATTAATTAATCCTACAGCTTGTTACCAAGTCACAAGCTATAGTTATGCTTTAATGTATGTATATTCAACAATACTCAGATGTTTCATTTATATTTGCAGACAATCACATTCCTTTGGAAGAAGCACAAAATCACTTTAAAGTTATTACAGTCAATGATACTGGAGCAGGCAAACACTGGAGTGATAACGAAGTCAGAGCTTTGATAAACATATGGTCAGATGAGAAGATACAACAAATGCTTGAAGGGGCCACGAGAAATAAAGAAATATTTGAGGAAATTGCCAGAAGGCTGATGAAACGTGGTATAGACAGAGACTGGAAACAGTGTCGCACGAAGTACAAGAACCTAAAATATGAATATCGTGCTCTGCAGAAGGAAAATGAGCATCTTGGTAACCCCAGGAGAAAAATGAGATTTTATGATGAAGTTGACTGTATCTTAAGAAGACAGCCTCTGGGACCCTCGAGCTGGGGATGTGAAAGTTCAAGTCTCCTATCAGGTACTTAAAACTTCAGGGATGAGATAAAGCACTTATTATGAAACTTAGAAGTTGCCCATTGACCTATGCTGTAGGGGTGAAGTATGTGGCCAGAATGGGGAGGGAAAATAACTGAAGAGCCTGTATCAGCATGGGCATGTAGGCAGTACTCAGCCAGCAGAAATGGTTTTTGGAGAAGTTGAGAAGTGAGAAGATTAACAAATGGTGAAAGCACCTGAAGCGTTCAGTGTTGCTGGAGAATCTTTGAGCTTTTGAAAGCTTAAGTGAGATACAGGGGAATGGTGCTAGAAAACAGGTCAGGTTTTAGAGGTGATACAGTAGGAATGTAATGTGATGTAGCAAGCATGTCATTTCTTACAGATAGAGTGCTGCAAGTTATACCATTTAGAACTGCAGAAAACTGTACCAACCAAGCCAAGTGCAAGGACTCCAAAAAAGCAAGCTTCAGTAATTCAAACCACAGTCAAGCAGGGATGTTTGTCTGAGCACTTATTTTGTTAAAGCAGAATCCCTGTTCTAAATAGAGTTTGCTTCTGGTTTAATGTCAAAAGGAACCTCACAGCCAGATTTGTGTCTGCTGTAAGGGTCCTCCTGACAGGCCAATTGCTCCAGCTCTGAGGGGCACCTGCTTCAGGCAGATCAGGTGCTCTTGTGGAAACAACTTCATCACTGCAGCTTAGAGCAAAGTGAGTTACAGTAAACCAAAACTAATGCTGATTTTTCACAACATTTTAGATAATAAATTGCAATGTCACAAATGTTGAGGACTCAAACCACTTCTGCTGCATAGTCCAGAGGGACAGCTTGAGCAGAAACTGCTGGAGCCATCCTTAAGCCAGCTGTCCTCAGTCACGAATCTGGTGGTGTCCAAGGGCACCCTACAACAGTGCCATTACTTGAGTCTGGAATGACATCCACACGGCCATGGGATGACACCACTGCTGCTCACCTGCCCCATTCTTGTGCTCAATCACATTCTTAAAACATTTTTTTTTCCAAATCCAGAAACTGAAATATTACTGTTCGTTTCTGTGTTCTTTGTGAATGGAATTTGTCAACACCAGGAATATTTGACCCAACCTGTTTTACATTTTAGCACACTGGAAAGGGGCTGTGTTATCTGTGCTGTGACTGCTAATTCACAGGAGACAGAAAACAATAACTTTTCAGAACAGAAACTTTAGTTATTATGCTCTTTGAGGCCAAATAAATGTGTCTTCACTCTTAATTTTATGTGCTAACCCTGTACCTTACTTTCCTAGAAGATTCTCATTGCTCCACTTTACTTGTTCCAGTGAATTTGCTTATGTGGTATAAAGTTTTTTGATGTGTCACTCTTTGTGCTTTAAGAATCTCTGCAAAATAGTAAGTTTGCTTTTCTTGTTTAAGTTGCAGTGGGAGATGTTACAACAAACACAGGATCATTGAGTATCAAGAGAAAAACATGGAATGATGGTAAGAGCTCTGACTTTTTAATGCATCTGTACACTGCTGTTGAACTGGAAGCCAGATTCTAGTTTCTAGAAACAGTTCTTAAAAATATTCTAGAACTTCACACCAAGATTCAAATGAATGTTCTTCTCTCACCAATCCACAAAACAAGAGCCTTGATAAAAATGTGGGCCTAAGAAAAACTACTATTTCTTTATTTCAATCCTCATCCTTGGTATAAATGAGGCAAACAACAGGAAATAATTATTTGATTTATAAGAATCAGGTGCAAGGAAAAGACAAAAATATTTTTTAAATAAGAAAATGTCTTAATTATCTGTGTTGCTTAGAATAGAGAAGAAATGACATGTTTAGACATATAATGTCTCTCATGTAATGTTTAACATGCTATATAAGATAAAACAGATCTAGACAGCTATTCCAAAGAGAAGGTATGGTATAGAATTACTGATAGAGAAAAATGAAGGGATGGGTAGAAATATGCAGCATGCACTGATACAGGAATAGTCAGGAACTTATTTTTCTTCCTGGTAGAACTGTCAGGCCCTAAATAATCAAGAAGACTAATGAGTGATGATAAAAATAGTTTTTAGTTTTTACAAGGCTCAACCCTGTTTTTATACTAGAATGATGTGTGGTCCACTAACAGATGAACACAAACAGATCTGAACACTGCAACATTGCTGAATTCAACCTGCTCAGTTTATCATCACAAAATGTACTAACAGGAGTAACTCTACATTATTTATAAATATACTTTTGTGTAGTCTGTTAGATAAGTATGTCCTGCAGAAGTCAAAGCTTCAAGTTTCAAATATGAATGATTTTTACTTCATTCCTACTTGCTGCTATACAACTAACCCTTACACAACACCAGGCAAGGACTGACAAAAGAACATAAGAGGAGGAGAGCATTAGGAAAATCTAGCATGTGCTAGACATTAGTGTCAGCAGTTCAGTGACTTGTGCACTCTAACTACATACTTTGCTTTTGTCCACAGAGGTGTCACCTGTTCCACTTAAGAAAAGTGCTTCTGAAAACACCATACTCCACTTCCAAAAACTACTAACAGAGAGAGTGCACACAGTGACAGAAGGCAAAAAGTTGCTGTTAGAAAGGCTTTGTAAGCAGGAAGAAATACAAGACCTCAACAGAACACAGCTGTATGCTGATCCATCAGCCATACAACAGGTTGGTTTCATGAACTTTCTACAAAATTAGCATGCAAAGATATTATCTCAGACAGTAAGAAATTAACTCATTCATGTGTAGGCCACCCACATAAGTAAATGCTTGCTCCCCTTTTATATACTGACCTTCAGTCATTTAACTAAAACAAGGTATGAGTTCCCATTGTAATCCTTAACTGTGAGGTTTTAGCAGTGACATCAGTGAATCTAATAAAAGATATAACCTCTGCCTGCATGCCTTGGCTCAACTACATACCATAATTAACAGTCTTAATTGAAATAAAGTAACACTTTGATCAAAAAGCACATACAATTAATATATCATCTTTACATTTCCAATGACCATCTCTATGACCTTCCTAGCAAGTTAGTCCTCTGCAATGAACCAAACAGTTGAAGCTGTAAGAGAACTTCTTTTTGGTTAGGCAAGGCTGGTGGGGAAAACACAATTCCCAACACTTACCCTCCTCCCAGCCTTACCACCTGCCTATGCTGGGGTGGAGGACCATCCCCAGCTGGCTACTGAAGGTGTGGTGCTGTGCAGCAATGAACTGGAGAATTCAATAAGCTAGAAAGAAAGTACACAAAGTTGATGCCCACCTAGAAGGTGCAGGCATGGTGGGTTCTGGTCTGCCTTGTCCAGTAAGCAAATGAAGTAGAGAAAACATAGAAACAGTGAAGGAACAATGACATGGTAAGTGACAAATGCCATGCCATAACTGTCACTCTGCAAAATCTTAGTAGCCACTAATTAATACTGTGATTGTGCAAGTACTCCACAGTCCATACTGCCTGAAAGGAATGCATCCCCAGGGTTTTGCTTTTGGTGTATTCAAGCAGAACAGCTCATTTCTGGATCACAGTTGTGTCTGGGCATAGAGCTACACTGCCCAGTTCTGGGTGCACACAAGGGCACCACTAAAGCCAACTAGTCAAGTATTTACTGCAGCATCAAAAGCCACCAGGATGTTTTTCTTAGCCCACTGAGGCCTAAATTCCACCAAAATCACTCTTTACAAATTCTAACACAAAAATATTACTGGGTATAGTGCTTTGTTTCCTGCCTTATGGTTCATTATTTTCTTGTTACATTTATGAGACACATTACAAAGGTAAAGAATTTCCACCAAAGCAGATTTTATCTGCTGTCTGACTAGCATTTTAAAAATAATTCTAGAAATCAGAGAAAGATCCCAAGAAAATAACAGGGTTTTGATCATATTAATACATAGAGTGACATGGACATACAATTGTTCCAGTATATGCTTATCTACCATTTTTCACACTTTAGATTGTTTTCTTACTATAAACCTTTTTTGGCTTGTAATACTAGTACGATGATAGGTTTAAAAATCCTCCTTCTCAAATTGCAATCAATTGGTTCAAAGATACATCCTTGAACTTGCATCATGTTACCTGCAAACAGAACTGTCTTCAGTAGGGGAACAAGGCATGTGTCACTGCCAGCAGGGACAGCAGTCAGTTAACCATCCAGAACATGCTGAGCCAGGTGAAGACTCTGCCATTCCTCACAGTGCTAAAATCACAGGTCACTCCTTCCACATGTGAACCAGAAAAATATGGGATCTATCCCTAATTCAGACTAGTACATGTAATCAGTTTAGTTCAGTATAGATTTAGGTTAAGTTTTTTAAATATCTGTACTGAAAATAATATGGATCACTTCCATGTTCTGCTCTATCTACTCTGTTCCAAGAGTACATGGCTTAAGTTGATTTGATAACTCATTGCAACAAGAAGGTCCCTTTTCTCCATGCTACTCTGAGCAATCTGGTGCTTGCTGAATCCCCTATGAACTAGTTCAGCTCACTAATCTGACAGGAGACTAAACCAGTTTGGAAAAAAAACCCAAATGGTTTTCTGTGTGAGATGCAGCAACCCAGCAAGTTCTCAGCTGTGCTAGACCTAACTTTCAGCAGCTCAAAGGTTGGTTTTGTTTCACTGTGACTACTCTGAAACTTCTCTGTGACTACAGAAGAAAGGCTAACTAACCTGAGAGAGGTGGTTAGCACTGCAAAGATGACAAAATGCACTTAAAGTTCTGAGTGATGCACAAAGATCTCAATCTTTCCACAACTTTGATGTCAATCTATATTATGTCCCAAAAAAATTCTCTGTTCTTCCAGAAAATAAAAAATTACTAAAGCAGCTCTTTCAAGAAATAGATACTTATTTTTAAATGCTGATGTTTGGGTGAGAACTGCACAAAAGCACTAAGGCAAAAGACAGCCTGTACTTTCAGGAGGTCAGAGCAGAGAACTGCAGAGCACACTTGCAGTCTCTACTTGGAATCTTCATCAACACTGGAGGGCAGACATGAAGCAAGAACTGTCAGGAAAAGAAAGAACACAAGCAGCTTTCCAAGTAAAAGTTGTTGGGTTTTTTTTTTCTCAGAAAACTTTCCAGAGAGTGGGAGTTATCTGACAAACAAATGTCCAAATAAAGTGGACCTCCCTTTGAGTGGTTTTCCACATCTATTCTGCTTTGTTTCTTTGCAAAGCTTACCTTGATTTTTGTAATAACTTTATCAGAAAACTCTTTCCTGCTGTTCACATTTATTTTCAAAGATGGTAAGAGATGTGAAGTACATGGGACATTTGTCATCATGTAATATTTATGTGTTACTCCCATTTATACAGACAGCAATTAATTTACTTGAATATACAGGATGCTGTGATAGATAAAGTGGCATCAAGACAACCTTTCTTCACTGCAGTTATGATTCTGTATCACATTTTTGCTTAGAGACAAAATAACATTAATATTGCACATTTAGAATTGCAGTTGTCCAGGGCTATGGTCCTTTTGACAGCATCTGCCAGGGTAGTGACAGTGGGCTAAACAGAATGGCTCTAGAGTGAAGGATTTATCAAAAAAAGTCCCTTCAAAAATAGCATTAGTTAATCCAACTCATCCTTCCAGCAAGTTTTTATATCCACTTGAGCTTGTGTTCTGCTCTGATCACAGATTTGCATTTATTACAGTCATACAATATTTAGTCTAGGCACACTTATGGGAAAGTTAATGGAACTTGGAATACCATCTGACACATGCTCAATTGTTATGTGTGAAAGCCCTACCATAGGACTGAAAGGGTTTGGGAGGAGAGGACTTCTTAGACATAAATCACAACATGGCTCCTTTTTAGCAGAAAGACCAGAACGAGTTGTTTCCATGTCACTGCTCCTGGGAATTTTAATTACATAATCAAAATAATCCCATTTACAAATCAAAACCAACACCAAGTAATGATGGCAAAAGCAGCAATCCTATTAACAAGAAAAAAAAAATCTTTGCTCTTTTCACTCGTCAATTATCTGCACTATTATCAGGGGTGCATTCACAGATTCACAGATATTAGGGGTTGGAAGGGACCTAGAAGATCATCTAGTCCAACCCCCCTGCCCGAGC
>JAOEGS010018131.1:0-10487 GCA_025447755.1 Corythornis vintsioides | reverse complement strand
GAACATTCCATTAAATACTTCATTAAAAAAAAATTTCCAAAGCATCCTAACATACTCACCTTCAGACACTCAAAAAAACTAAAAAACAAGGATAACAACCAGTAAGAAACAAGACCTGCAACGTTAGGTCACATCTATTTCTTCAAGAGTCCTCCTCGGTGTAATATAAAATAACCTCTACATGTTATTCTGGACATAGTTTTAATAGTAACAAAGAATCCCCAGATTTTGTTAAGTCTATCAGAAACAGTGCTGTCATTTATCTATCTAATCTTGTGTTCCACCTAATCTCATTATTAACCAAGACTAGATACTTTCACATATCTTCTTTACTAATTGTATGCAAGGTGTCAACACACTCCATATAATAAAACATCTGCACTGTGGTAAAGTTCTGTGCACTGAGGGTCTCTGTGTTGGTCACTGTATGTCCTGCTGAAGATGGAGAGTGTAGTTCTGACAAGATAGCAATTTCCACATTCTGCAAGCCCACTTGTAGTGACTGTGTGTGGTGCAGTTTCCTTCTTGACACTGGCTTCTTCATTCTCTGTTCAGTATTCTCACGTTGTGCTGCACCTCATCTCAAACTGTCAAACAGCACAGCTGGAGTTAATAAACTGAGGAAGGATGCCCATTACCAGTTACAGACATCCCTGTTGTTTGAAGCTTTCAGTATTTCATTATCTCTGCATCAGCACTGCTAGTCCTGCAACTGAAAAGCCATCAAAATAACACAGCTTGAAATGATAAATGAAAGTAGCAGAACAACTGCAGCAGAGAGCATGCAATTCTGTGGGCTTTTCTGGGTGAACAGAGATTTGTATCTGTGCTGTGGCACTTACACTGCAACACAAAAGGTTTATCCAGATGTGCCTGTTGTCTCAAAGCCATCAGACTCATTCACACAGACCATTTTCTGTAAGTGCTAGGAACCATAAGAAATTCCATTTAATTGTTCTTCCTCAAAAATAGATTTTTCAATGGTACAATATTTTTTTCCTCCTTCCATTAAGAAAAGAGAGGAAAAGGCAACAAGGTTCAGGAAAAATCCATATCGTTTACAAATAACCTTACTGCAAAATTGTTGTCATTTAATTGGAACTGATCCGTTCCTGAACTGAGGTTAGGTATGTAACTCAGGTGCCAAATTCTCAATGAAGAGTTAATATAATGGATCAGAATTCTCTGACCCAGTTTAACAATTAGCTAGAGGTGACGTGATGTGAAATTTAAATGTACACTCCAGAGCAGGGAGTTCTTTCATCCTTTTCACAGAATTACACAGAAATTCTTTCATCCTTAATAAACACGGCTAAATTTAAAACCGGAATATATATTTCATTTTATTGTTATAAATATTATCTGCTTAGTGCCAACAGCATGTTTCCAGAAACTGGAAGCATACTGCTCTCACCACGTGCCAGACCTGGAAAGCACTCATATAACTGCTTTATATAATTAAACATGTAAAGCTAAGCACTGAAACTGATAAGTAGCCCTCTAAATTTTGAAGTAGTGTCTGGGAATTAAGCCACACGGTTCCCATTATCATCCAGAGAAATCACACAGCTAGGATTCTTTCACTACTTAGAAGATGAGGAGACAGCTCCTAAAGTGTTCTTATTCCTGGGGGAGCAATATGCACTTTCTGATTTAATATCGATCAATCTATTTTCATTATGGATTTTGTGTTTCAAATAGTATGTTTTTCCAATAAATTAAAAGTTATTTATTAGTTAGATATTGACTAGATTGATGCTGAAGTAATATTCAGAAACTTTAAGAATGCTTGGGACAATTGCAAGTTAGAATCAACCCTTTGCCTTTCTGGTCAAATATGCATGATCCAATTACTTATATAGTTCCATATAATTATATTCATATTCTATTTGTCTGTGTGGATATTGAGCATATATTTGAAATTCTTGGTTTTCAGTAAAGGTTCTATCAACATTGCGGTGTTAACAGGGGAGTGTTTCTTATCAGAAATTAAAACTAAAAAAGGAAAGAAAAGAGAAAGCAGCAGATATTTTAGCCCATAGTCACCGTTCCAGAAACAGAAGAAAACTATGCCCTTACTTACACTGACAAACACTTCACTGCCAGTAACTAATAACTGTATTTTTAACACATCCTTTTATACTATATACATCTCAGTTTCCCTACTCAGAAAGTCAATGAACTGTCTTGTGTGAGACTGACTGCAAGCTGCACAACGACAACGTTCTTGTTGTCGTTGCCTTTTTGCAAAGTTAATTTGGTGTAATTATTTTTCTTGTACCTGAACTGATTGCTGAAATACATTTTCTCTCCCTACTCCACCACCAGTCACTTTTTTTTTTTTGTTAATCCCCTGCAGGTATTTAGAATTAGCTTTCATGTTGTGTCTTAGTCCTATTTTCCCCAGGCTTTGCAAATTCTCTTTTCTTAATAAACTTTTTTTTTTTTTTAATCAGTTTTGTTATCCTTTTTTTTTGGATTCTCTCCAGTTCAGCAAAATATTTTTCTATTATGGAGCCCAAAACTGTGCAAGGCACTCAAGTATGGTCTCACCAATTCTGCACTGAGATAAAAAATTAATTACCTGCCCCCCTTCTCCTGACCTAATTCCTCTAATACTGTGCATGCTCAACATGGTATTTGGTGTTTTGCAGTATGTCATTTTCTATTCTTCTGCAGAGTTTATAGTTTTCTCTGAGCCTGGTCTTCTCCTGCAGTCATAGAAACTTCTAAATTAGTCTTTCTCCATGTTACAAATTAGGCTCTTTTACACTTCACATTTAACATGATTAAGGTCAATTTCATTATGTTGAGACCCTGATGGTGTAGTTGGATGCAGCAAATTCTTCTGATTCTATAGTTTTACTGAAAATACTGATAATCTCCTTTCGACTCGTGCTATATTGGAGAAGAATGACCTGTACTTTCCTAGGAGGTGAGGATGTAACTTTATGTTGTGGTTTCAGTGTCTATACTGGGCTATATTATCCTCCAAAGGGCTTCACACTCACTCTCATAGCACAGAACTTGTCTAAAAAGCACTTTATTTTACAACTGCATAGTGATGCCTAGGAAAACTGCAAAACATGCCTGATGGATTTGTACCAGAAGGATGGGATGCTTGACCTTTAAAAGGTGCATAGCCACGACATTCCATAAGACCTACAAATTTCCAATGATGAGCACTTGCTAACCTAGGAGTCATCTGAGCCTACATATTATTATTAGCTCATTTTTATATTGATGTTGTTCTTGGTCTTAGCCATATCTCAAATAGCACAAAGCAAGGTCAGCAGCTTTAGCCCCAAGTTACTTAGTCTCTCTTGTTCAAGGGGCAACATCTTCTTTTCATAGACTCTTAAACTTTTGTTGATTAATTCTTTCTGAAAAAGCATTCTTTCCTGATTCAAGAGGGAGCCTAGATAGACTAATTAGAGACGTGTAGCTCCTGAAGGGGAGGTGCAGCGAGCGGCAGGGAAAGCCGAGGGAGCAGCGTGAACTGCTGCACTGAGACTGACACCATGCAGGCTGGCAAGAGACTGCCAGAGACACACAAACCAGTGCATGCTTTGGCCTTGTTTGGGTGTTGGCCGTGTTAACAATGCCACTGCTGCCAATTACAGAGATTAATCCGAGCAGCTGATGACCCTGGCAGAACTGCTGATCAGCTCTGCTGAGTGCTGATGGCTCAGAGGCTGACACCAGGGCGCAGGCTCAGGGCTGGAGATCGGTTTGTTGTGGCAGTGACAGCCTCTCTGGCTGCAGCTAATGAACGTGGCACTGGCCGAGCCAGAAACACTGCAACTCAGCTGCATTAGTCTTCTGCGACGTGGAGTGCTCTTATTCACATCAGTTGTCTCCTAAAGTGGTACTGTCACTGTGGAAGCTGAGGAGCAGGGGGCAGTAGCATCACTTCTTACCTGCAATGAAGCACCAAACTGGGGTGATGTTTCTGAGAGTGCAGCCTCTGTACACAATGGAATATTCACACCCATCCAGCCTGGGAGATGATTGCCCTTGACTGATTTAATTTTGAGCACACTGCTTTCCAATGAAACGCCACGACTGTTTATTTATTTGCTGCTCTGGACCACTAGAGGCACAGCAGTCCACAGAGGCACAAATTCCTGAAACAACTCGTTTCTTTATAGATGAAAAATCCTGTCCCTTTCTGTTAGGAGCTGAGTGTATGGGTAATAATACAGAGGCATCTGAAAGCCATGGAAGCAGTGAAGCTAAGAACTCACACTATTTTCTGATATTGTTATTGACTAACCTTGTACCATTGCTACTGGTTTAGATTTTTAGCTCATCTCTGATAAAGTTCTTTGATAAGGATACTTTTTGTAGAATCTAAAGGTGAGGAAGATGTACTGTGTCATGAGTCCAACTGTGCTAGCACAGATTACATCTCTGTATTACATTTGAGATGTTTCTCCATGCTTGGCTTTAGTCTGACAAACTCACATGAGGAAATTATTATTTTATTTTTATTTATTATTGAATTTATCATTAATTTTCAGTAAGATCACTCCCTCTCCTGTTTATATGAATTTACTTGTAATTGCTCCCTCAGACATTCATAGAGCTGTAATTATAACCCCTTCTAGCTTTTATTTAGAAAAACATGCTGTGTATTCTACTCCTTTCATTTATTTTTCTTTCCGAAACTCATTACTTGAAGATCTCCAAGCAATGATTGTATCAATCTCTTCTTTCTTTTAGTTACTTAAAGGACTTGTAAAACTAATTCTATAAATGACCCACTCTTCTCCCTGAATTCTCAAAGATGACATTTAATGGTTCTGATTCTGATGCTATTATAGTATGTCTATTTATGCAAGCTGGCCATACTAATTGCTTCTAGTATACAACATTTAAAATATGCATTTTTTCCCATGATTGTTTTACAATATTTTCTGTATGTAAAACTGCTCTAGTTTTACTATTAACCATTAATACTTTTACTCTCCTTCTCAAAAGAAAAAAAAAGATATATTAAATATATACAATAACCTAAGCATCATACTTAAAACTCCTGCTAGCAGTGTTCCATCTGCCTGAAGCATGGTTATAGGTTAAGGAACAGATAGTATTGAAACTATACATTAAACTTCAGTTTACTGGAAACTAAACAAGAGGTGAGAAAGAAAGAAAAATTAATCAATAATATTTAGACATTAAGAAAATTCCACTCAGCCAAAGGGAATTGCTATGTATGCTGATCATCCTCTGCTTCCCCTTCAAGTTTCACAGGTGATGTTATTCAATAACTACATACAGGAAACCTTTTGCAGTTTTCAACCCTCTCTCATAATTTGGTTTTTGTTTTGTTAGATTGGGTTCCTTTTTTTTTTTTTTAACAGTAAAAAAAGAATGCAGCAACATTTAGGTTTGTCATGTCATCAATAGTCAAAGTTATTTTGTTGTTTTGGCTAAAAGTGGATAAAAGAACAGCCATTTCACTCTACTCTGGATGGTATTTCCAGAAAATGGACTTCTCTTCAGTACCTACAGGACTGGAATGATCCTGATGAGCAAAGACACACTCTGCACAACTCTGTTGGTGATGTGTTTTCTACAGAGAAAATTTAGCTGACCCCTGTCAATACATCTCACTGTCACAGAGTTCTGCAAGACATATTTAGACCTCAGAATGACATACACTTTTTCTCTCTCCCTCCCTCTCCCTTGTTGTCATGCATAGTTTGAGCATCTCTGAGCCTGAGCTGGAAGCAGGGACCCACATCCATGGACCCCAAACACTACCCAAGCAGGTAATCCTGGCAAGGACCACTTGGTCTAGTGCTAACTGGAGAAATTCATCTTTATAGCCATCTGAGTCACTGGGAGGAACATATTTAATGCTTGCTGTCCACCCTGCAGCAGTTACATTTTTATTTCTGGCTACAATTCACTATGTTGTTTATCCTGGGTATAGCCTCAAGTTATCCAAGACTCTCAGATCAGAAACAGAGCAAGCATTGAACTCTCTAGGACAGAAGGGTTTTATCAGTACAAGACTAGGGTTTCTATGTGACCTATTTAACTGTGATTTGAAAGATTCTGTAGAATATGCTCAGTATAGGAACCTGAATTGGGCACTCTTTGGTATCTCCACACCTATCTTAAATCAATCTAAACCAGGCAGCCATTAGAAAGTGTGATTCTGTCCATTATTACCTTTACCTGCCTACTGGAGCTTCCCTGCTATTCCCTCGCATTAACTTTACTCGTTTTGAGCTATGGTATGAATCATATATTTAAAATAAAATAAAAAAATAAATTAAAAAAGGGGAAAAAAAGTGCTAGGCAATATGACTACTAGAGTTGTCAAAACTTTGAAGGGAAACATATGCATAACTTACCTAATACTTTTATTAGGCATAATCCAGTTCAAAAGTGAGCCATCATCATCTTCTGCTCACATGTTTCCCAGGGCCTGTTTAGTACCAGATATGTCATGTAAATAGCTGCAGAATGAGCCAGATGAGAAAGGTGAGCCAGCCACAGAGTTAAGCAGAGCAGGATCACATGAGGAGGTGTGACAGGAAGGAGAGTGAAAGCACCTGTGCTAGTAGCAGTCCTCAATTAGATTACATTAAATGTAACACAGAACTTCCCCCTTTGATCAGTCTAATATAATTGTGAAGCCTCGGGGCTGAAAGTTTGATTATGCCTTGATTTAAAGCTTCTTTGAATTAAAATCAGCTGTGAAGACAATAGTTGTAATGGATTTAATTTGTTTCAATGGAAGATGTCATTCAGGTTATCAGTGATACAGTCCCAGGTGATCACAAGCAACAGATGCATTAAACTGCTGAAGACAGAGGTGGATTAAATATGCCTTCTGACCCTTGTTATCCAAAAAGTCCTGACTTGCTTTCTGTTGTTCAATATAGCCTTAAGTAATAAAGAACGAGATTTTTTTCCCCAGCATTTTTGTGGCCATGGAGATGTGGTGACAAAGAGTTTTAAAGTCCAGATTGAATTCAGTGCCTTCTGATTTCAACAACCATCTCCTGTATCTGAAAGATGGGTCATGGAGAACAGGTATTTCTGATCACCTATTTTTATGTTGCTTGGGGTTTTGTTTATGCTTTTACTGTATCAGTTATTACTTGACATAGAAGTTCTAGGTTTTTCTCTACTCTACTCATAGGATTTTCCTGCACTCCACTTCCATCATTCATCAATGATTAAATACTTTTCTGGAAATGGGCAAAGTAACAGAATCAAAATATATAACTGAGTTTCTTGGAGGGATTACACTGTTTCCTTATGTACTGGGTCTTTTTCTTATGCATCATCAGGATTTACAGTAAAGATTTTAAATGTAAATGCAGATTAGCAAAGTTCTCTATTAAAGCATCTACAGGATAAACTCATCCATTTCCAGTAAGGCTCTCTCCATAAACTTCATTGCACTTGAGATTTGGATTTTGGTTGGCAGGCAAACAATTCAGAATACCTGGTAACATTCTGTAGTAATGATTGCCACTATTGGGAGTTTAAAGTTAATGCAATTTCTCATAATAGAAATTACATTCAATATAGACAGCAGAGGCTTCGAATAATCCATTGAATGTAGCTAGGAAAAAAATAAAAGTTTCAAATGATGCAGTATATACGCCATATAATACATGGAAATTATATGCATTTTTCCAGTGCTGGCTGTAAAATCAATCCTTTTGTCAAGTGCTCCTATTGTGGAATGCCATGTTGGAGACCCAGATTCAAACAAAGGACTCAGAGAGTTGGGCACTTAGCTTCCAGGGAGAGGAGCCTTCTGTCATTCAATAACTCCTCAGTCACAGACCACAGACGAGCTGCTGCAGGTAAGACACTTCAGACAAGCTTCTGAAAGTCCTTTTGATTAAGTCTCACATCTGAGGTTAATGACAATACTTAAGGTGTGGGAGTCATGTAATAAGTGTAAATCTGACTTGGAAAATTAAAAACAAGAGCAGGAAACAAAGAAAAAAAGTAGCACTAGTTTGAAGAGGATGGCATTACAGTCTGAAGGAGTAAATAATGAGGAACAATGTGGTATGATACATGAGGACTCAGATGATTTAAATACTAAAAGATGAAAGCTAGTTCAAAGCAGCTAAATAGATAGCAGTGACAGGTTCCTAGGGGAAAAAAGGATATCAAACAATTGGGTGTGTCATTAAATATAAGAAATCAAAAGGTAAAAAGAGTCTAAAAGATAATTCTGTGTGCAGCATTAAATATGAATGATAAGTAATAAGATGAGAAAAGAAAAATCTATGTCTAACATTAAAAACAAAGGAACATTACCAACTATGCCTAAGTAGGGCAAAAACGAGTCAGGTACAATTTATTAATATAAACAAAATCTAGAAGAAACAGACTAACTAAGAAGTGAACAAAGGAAAAAGAATCCTCTTTCAGTTAAAAAATCCAGAAGGTTATTCACTCCTGGGAGATGGGAGTGTACCAAAGAGACTCACTTCTCATTGCACCATTAAAATCTCTGCCAGGCTGTAGCTTTTGCTCCCTGTACAAATGGCTCAGCTAAACTATCACTGCTGTGAGCTCAAATCTCCTGCCTAGAGCTGACTTTGTTCCTGTGCTTATTTAAAGGAGACAGTTGAGTCTCATATGATGATTCTGTAAGAAAAACCAAAGCAAAAACAGAGACTGGATTTGTAAATACACTTGAGGCACCAGAAGTTATGATTAAACTTAAACTCTGGGAGGAAGCAAAATCCACCTCACCTTGCCAGTCCCTGGAGATAAGTGTCACTGCTGCAGTCTGTGGGAGAAGGCAGGATGCTTTTCTACTCAGCCATGGATTCGGTCACCAACCACAACACCAGCTCTTCTGTAACTTTGCTTTGGGGTCTGGGAACCAAGCAGATGGAGGAAGAAGCTCTAGGAACACTCAGGGAAGGGCAAGGTTTCCAGTACATGCAGTGGTGAAGCTGGAGTTTGTTCTCAAACTGAATGTGCTAGTCTTGCAGGTCCATGGTGAGCAGCTGCCTCCCTCTCTGAGACTGTGTTTTATGAGACCACTAGAAACCTTCAAGCTGCATCCATTCCTAAGCTATTAATTAGCTAGGGCAAAAATACTAGTCTGTCTTAATTAAGCCAATTCCATATGGACCAAAATAGGTTTTCTAACTGAATTTCAGTCGAAAAGGAAACACTTGTGACTAGGAATATTGTGTTAACAAAATACTTTTAACGAAGGTGGTGCTTTTCTCAAAAACTAAAGAAAAATGAAAGAATAGTATCTGCAAGCAGAATCCTCTATCTTCTTCATTTTGTGTGAAATGATTTAGTTTCAGCTATAAAAGTTTTTGGGTTTTTTTTGACAGAAAAATGGAATTTTTTAATAGCACGCTTGCTCAATCTCTCCCAAAATCATCCCCTGATAAAGCAAGGATGTAGGATGTTTTCCGTCTGTATTTTCACAGCCAGAACTGGGGACTACAGTGTATTCATACCACTAAAAAACGATAACACTTTGACAAAAATCAGTACAAAATAACTATTTTCTCTCCAGAAAACTGGAGCAAAGAAACGCCAGAGAGCTTGCAGGGTGCTGAGTCTCCATCTTTCTGTGTATTTTCTATTGAATAACAGAAAGTTGATGGGCATCTTCAGAGCACCCATCTAGGGCAGGAGCACAGCCAAAACCCGTTTCATTTGGTTGCAAATCTTCTCAATAGGATTTACAGTTCTTCTGACAGACTGAGCAGCCTGCCTTAACTCACAGTCTGAACTGATTCTCCTTCTGCACATTTTCATTACCACTGAGAGAACACTGTTGCACTTACCACTTACCAACTTGTTTTTTTAAGCAAAACTGTTCATTTGATGGAGAAGAAATTGTTACTGTGAAAGGAATATTCCATGTTCATTAAATCTCTGAAAATTCAGCTTCGCTTGATTGAAAAACTAATCAAAACACCCTTGAGATACTGTTAAGACCCAATACATTTGTGCTGTACACCTAATTATTTTGATAAATCTACTGTTTTAATAAGATACTTCCACCTTTTTCACATGCTGTGTTTAGTTGCAAAGAAATATATACTTTCATAGTGCCAGCATAGGTCCTAATTTAAGGTGATTTTATAAGCACAAATTGGAGACAAATCTAAAAAAAATTATTATCAACCCAAAGCTATAGACTTATTTACTAAACTATTTTCAAAATGCAACTGGGAAACTGATGAGAAGCAGGTTTTACATATCCACTATCTTCAGCCATTGCAGGTTTTAAGGAAGAACATGCATTACCCTATGGGACTGTCTAACCTAACGATTTTTTATCAATATTCTGATCAATTGCATTCACTTTTAAAACTGGTGAGCTACTTTGCAGATGAGTTTCCAGTCCTGTGCTGTTCATGCTTCCCCTATGCAATGCCCAAACCAGGTTTTGTGTTTTGTCTTTTTTATTTTATTTTATTTTATTTTATTTTATTTTATTTTATTTTATTTTATTTTAT
>JAOEGS010018130.1:74680-95835 GCA_025447755.1 Corythornis vintsioides | reverse complement strand
TGGACTAGATGATCTTCTAGGTCCCTTCCAACCCCTAATATCTATGAATCTATGAATCTATGAATCTATGAATCCAATCTAAACCTGTTTTCCTCAGTTTCAAACCATTTCCAGAGTCTTCTCTTCTCCAGGCTGAACAATCCCATTTCCCTCAGCCCCTGGATCACCTTTGTGGCCTCCCCTGGACTTGTTCCAACAGATGCTGATCTTTTAGCTGTATATTATCTACATCTAAATGCTGATCTTTTAGCTCTAAAGGCCAGGATGGCTCAAAACAGCCATTCATACAGCTTTAAAAGTGACAGCTTTATCCAATACCTAGTCTTGAGCACCCCCATCCAGAGATCTGAGATGTGCTTTCTTTGCCAAATTCAAACCAGAAAGAGACAAACTAAAACCTGAAGCAACATTTCATCTGCTCTTCAAATGCAGCCACCCAAGGAGCAAGAATTAAGTTCTTAGGTTGTGAACAGCTTGCACCAGCTACAGACTATCATCACAGGTTCCCTGGAGACAGCACAAGGCATTTGATCTGGAATAGCTCCCTTGCAGTGCCTTAAACACTCCCTGCAAGAAGTGGGGCAAGGGTGGCACCAAGCAGGAGCAGAATATAAGGAAAAACAACCCCAACAAAAAAGCTACTTTCATGTTTTCTGTCCTTCCAGAAAGTCCTTACCTCAAGCTCCCCAGCTGCTATCAGAGTCTCTTTAATGAGATGAGGGAGGCCACTGGGGTGAAGGGAGTTGAAAGGGGTGGTGACCAAGCAGGGAAGTGCAAAAGACACTGAAAAAGGTGTTTGTGGTGCCTCAACTGTAATCCTCTTGAAGGCAATATTTGCTAGAGTTCATCCTCCCTTCAGCTAACCCTTCACCTCCCACTACTAGTGCAGAGAGGAGTTCAGGTGCTTGCTTCTGTGTCTGCCACATGCACTCTTCTCACCTCCATCCCTTGTGCAAGCACAGGATGGTTCCCTGCACCCCCTGCCACCTCCACTTAGCCAGACTCAACGTGCCCAGGCTCTGCAGCTACCAACCAACAGCAGGTCCCAAACCACAGCCTGCCCTGACTGGCCCCTTTCCCATCTTCATGGATGGTGCCAGAGCTGCTCTGGAAGCCTCTTGGGATGGCTAATCCCTATCCCCTGCCTGCCAGCACTGCAACCATGGGAGGCAGTGCTGGGGTTATTAACCTCCCTCCCCCTTCTTCCCACTCAACAGAGGATTGAGTCCCACCACCTGCCTTGAGCTGGAAGGGAAGGATTACATGGGAGGAATAAAAAGTCTTACAGCTTCTCCTTTTGCTCCATCCCTCCCAGGGGGGCCAGGGGAGCCCAGGGAACCCTGCAACAACAACAGAAGGAGCATCAGCACAGCAGTAACACCCCTTGCAAGTGCAAGGACACGACCAAGGCAAGACTGAGGAAGGAGGAGAATGGTTTCACCACAGGCATTGCTGATTTGCAGTCTCTGGAGGAGCTGCTGCTGCCATGGGCAGGCTGTGGCCCAGGGATGAGCTGTTAATGAGGAACCAGGCACTCTTGGCCACTTAACTGATTGAAGAATAAATTAATAGAAAAGCTCTGCAGCTAATTAGACATGTAACAATTGAGTCATCTTGAATATCATCTCCACTCAGCCTGTCTACCATTGTCTCAAAAAAACTGCTGTTTTGGAGCTGAATACTTCTTTTTTTATTATGATTTTCTTTTTCTTTTACTTGCTGGTTGTACAGCATCCATCCCAGAGCTCAGAAGCCTTTAGGCACAGCTATAATGTACAGAAGTAATGAGCCTAAAAGCAAACAGAAGCCTTGCAAAACTCAAGCAGCCCTCAGAAACTATTCCTGGCCACCAGGACGTGCAAAGCCACAGAGAGCAAAGGCACATAAATAAACCCAGGCACCACTTCTGAAACCTTCCAGTGCACCAGGACACGTGGGATTAAAGAAGTTGAAGTTGGCAGCACAGCAGCTACTGCAGCAAACATCTAGAAAAGGCAAAATTTTTTTGCTGCATGCAGCTGGCAGCTGAAAAAGTGGAGAATGGAAAGAGAATAGACACCTCACAGGCAGGCTGGTGGACATGGTGGCTCTGGTTTTATTTCTAGACACTGCAGCAGTTTCTTTTTAAGTGCATTGTGATAAAATAGAAAGGCTCAAATGAGAAACAGCTCCTGACACTGCAACAGGCACCCTGGGCTCTGATTAAACTAAACTGGTTTGCTGGGGGGTACTCAGAGCAAGGGGGGGAAGTCTCACCTTATGGTCCTGAACATCTGCCACGTGGCATGAGGTGGAGAAAGTTTCAACTCCTAAAATCCCTCCTGAAAATGTTGTTTAAAGCAACAAGTGTCTGAAGGAAATGCTAGCTGATAGAGCAAGCCTGATGTAGGGTGGGTAGATGGATGGATGGATGGATGGATGGATGGATGGATGGATGGATGGATGGATGGATGTGATCCCACAGGAAGCAACTAAAGGCTTTCAGTGCAAGAAAGACCATCATCCTCTTTGGTTTTCCATGTCTCACACTTACTTTTTCTCCTTTATCCCCTTTCAGTCCAGGAAAACCAGGGGAACCTTCTTCACCCTAAAAGACATGGAAAAAAATGCCACATTTTTTATATATAACATCCAGAACCAAGCTTTTCCCAATACATGATTAGAGACCCATCCTTGTCAAACAGAAGTGTTTGAAGCACAGAAACACTGCACTGAGAAGCTCTCCTGTTGCCACATTTCAAAGCCCAGGGACTCAAAGTTTGTCATGGCCAACACAGCAAATTTCCAATGGAATTGATATATTCTGAAAAACACAGAAGTGGGATTTTTTCCCCCCCTTTACCTGCTCACACAAGGGCAAAATGTAACCTTAATAATGTAGAAAAATCCTCTTGCAAGAGCATTAAAGTGGATGAGTCCAAGTTGCCTGTACATACACATGAACTGCCTACATATTGAGACAAATTCAGGCCAAATTCTGCCACTACCAGTTGTCTCTGTGGTGGTTTTTTCCCTGCATGAGTAGTCCAGCAGACTTAGGTGTGTGCATTCCCAGGGCAAGGTTCCAGTCAATGTCAGACAGTGACAAAATCCATCCTTATTTACTTAGATATTTGGCACTTGAAGGTTAATGAGAGACAGTATCTGTAGTGTATATGCAAATTAAATTCATTAGATACTTTTATAATCACATTTGCTAACTGAACCTTCAGAATCACAGGATCATTTTGGTTGGAAGAGACCTTTAAGATCATCCAAGTGAAATCACTTGCTCTCAGAGGTCAAAAGAACTTGAGGAAACTGCTGTTCCACAGCCAAGTGTGCTGCATAGGTGGGTGAACAACTGTCTTTTCTCTGCAGAGTGAAGGAATATGGTTCATTATCTTCTTCCCTTGCCTTTTTTTTTGTCTCCTACATGAATTAGCAATCCCTTGGCACAGCTGAACAAGCTAACAGCAGCATGAGTCAATAAGATTGATGCACAGTGCTCACAGAACCATTCATGCTGGACCTCATGAGGCTTCAAGTCAACTCAAAGAACTATCAGCAGTGAGTCCACAGCAAGTTGTTCAGAGTTTTGCTGTTGAAAAGCCCATCACTAAGGTTCCTCCTTTTCCCACGTGCAAATTGCAACTTGTGGTGCCTCAACTAAGCCAATCCCAGGAAGAAAAAAAGGCTTTTTCTTTTGCATCTTCAGCAGTGTGGTTTTGTCCTTTTGCCTTTTAACAGCTCTCAAGCAGCTGCCTACAAAGAAGGGAAGCCCAGAGCTCTGTTGGCTCTCCCAGTTGAGGAGCTGCATGGGCATTAGCAGGAAAGTGCTGCAGACCCTCTCCAACTTGCTGACCACACAAGACAGGGACAGCAGGTCAGCCTGAACCCCCTGACCAGCTCAGCAAGCAGGGATGAAGGGCTTCAGAGATGCCCTGTGCTCAGGAATATGTTGTCCAGCAAGACTCAGCACTGCAAGGAGCTCACCAAAGACTTTTTCTTCACCTGTTTCTCCTGCTGTCACCTCTCCCTTGCTGCATAAATGGAAGCCACACATCAGTCAGCCTGGCACAGAGCTGACCCTTTATTGGACATAAAGCCACAGGGTTTTGTTGCTTGCAGTAGAAATCTTCAAGCATCCACCAACTCCAAGGAAGAAGCAATTTTCCCCCTCCAAACTGCAGAGGCAACCTAGACTTTAGAGACAGTTGCAATGCCTGCACCACCAAACCCCCCTGAGGCTGCAGAATGGAAAGTTCTCCTTCCACTGAGTCCCCATTAACCCTGGCAAGCTTCTGTGTGTTCCCTCCCTGAGCAGAAAACCATGTTTGAACCTTCATAAAAGAGAATGCATTGCCCATGTCAAGATGCACAAAGTAAAGGGGGTAACCAGAGGAGTGGGCAGGGGAGAGCAGGGAGGAGAGCAGCATTGGTGCTGCTGTGCTGACATGGTGCCAAAGTGGCTGTGGCAGGCAGGGATGAGAAAGCAACCACCAGTTTGTACCCTTAACTCACAGCCAGTTGTCAAACCCCCACTGAGGGTGCAGCTGCCTGGAAAGGAGTGCTGTTGTCAGAGCAATTTACTTCACTAAACAACTCCTTTCCTTTCCTTTTTTTATTTTTTTCCCTTCTTTCAAACTACCCAACTCCCTGAATTGCACCACAGTTGGTTTTTCTTTACATTTATCCATTGGATTTTCTTTTCATCAGGTAAAATCCTAAGCCCTGTGTTCAGCCTGCTGCTCAGACCTAGGGGAGTGCTGGTGTACCCCCAAAAATGTGGGTTGAGGGGATGTCACCAGGGCATCTACCCTGGAAACCACTTCCTAATGCCAGGGAAAGCTGCAATTAGAAAATGCCAAAATTGGCCAAAGAAGAAATCACAGGGGCTGGAAAGAACATTGTTCCAGAGGAGACCTTGCTGGGGAGGCTCCAGCTCTAGCAATTAAGGAACATTTCCAACAAAGTCAGCAAGAGAACAGACACCATCAGCTCCCTGTTGACAAAAGAGTTGTTCAACAACAACAAAAACACCCAAAATAAACTAATTTTAGCAAGCTGCTCTAAAGCAAGCAGAGGACTTGTATGGCTGTGGAGTCTGCAAGGTGGGCAGCTAATGCAGCCCTGAGGTCACCCCCTGCCCCAGCCTGTGAGTGGATGAGGTTTCCCAGCCTGCAGACACAGAAAGATCCCTACAAATGCCATTTTTCCCTTTTCAGGAGGTACCATTCTCCCCTTGTTTAGTGGAATGACAGCAACACCTCATCTGTTCCCTGTTTGGGTCACTCTGCTGAAGAAATGACAATGCCAACCACTATCCTCCAGCTCCTCTGCCAAGCAAGGGAGCTGGGCTGAAGGCTCCACCCTGGGAAAATGGGTTGGCTTCAGCCCCTGGCATGGAGCCCTGGGGGAAGGAAAGCCCATCCCATTCCCTGCACCAAGGCCAGAGCTGGATGTGCCACTGAGAGGGATAAAAATAAAGCTGTGTGCCCACACACTAGACAAACCACTCTGAAAACTCCAATTTTTGCACCTCAGGGTGCAAAAGATATAAAGATATAAACTCTGCAAGCAAATTAGAAGGTTTTGTGACCATAGGGAACCCAACAAGCTCACTCATCAAAGTAGATGCTCATGAACTTCATTGCTTGAGGATGTTTCCTTGCAGTGGGAACAACTAACACAGGGGTTTTGCCACAACCAGCCTCATAGCTGAAGGTCTCTGAAAAGAAAAAGAGGTAAAATGGACAAGGAAGGGATCTGCAGGTAGCTGGGAAGACACAGAGATGGAACAATCCAGTATGACCTGATAGTGCAAAGCCATGAGATCACACAAAGGAATAACCCCTGGGTGATGTTTGGAAGCAATCTACTCCAATTGAACTGATTTTCTTCCCTCCACTTGCAGCTCCAGTCATATTTAACTGCTTTTCTTCCCTCCACTTGCAGCTCCTCAAGCAGCTGCCAAGTTTACAAATATTTCTCCCCCCCCAAGAACAGCTGTGGTCTATAATCACATCTTTTATCTCAAAGCCTGGGTTGTGGCCTGAGATAATGGAGATGAGAGCAAACTAAACAAGGAATAATGGAGGACAAAAATCAAGCCAAAATACCTGGTTAGATTCTCATTTTCCTCTCAAATTCCAGTAAATCACTGAGTTCTCCTTCTACTTACAGAGCAGACAACAGAAGGTAGATCATCCTAAGGCCAAGAGTATATATTTGATGTCTTTTTCTCTTCCAAACTTGTCTATATCTACAGCAATCCCACTTTTCTATTCCTAAAATGAACACAAATGTCTGACCCTGTCATAAAACATCAATAAAGGTGTCACTGGGAGCCCTTCAGAAACCTGCCCAGCACAACCCCATGAATCACACTCTGAGTATTGACAGCTGCCCAGACTGGGGTGGGGTTTGCAGCCAAAGGAGGAGAGAAAACAGCAAGAGCAGAACAAAATGGGCAAGATGAAATGGTGTTGCCACCTCCCCATTAGCACACCCCTCTCTCCTTTGTTAATTAACTTCCCAGCATCCCTGGGAAACAGGAGGGAAGTGACAGCCACTGCAATATTGCCTTCATCTCACCAGGGTGGCCAGGTAGAGACACAGCTGAGCACAAGACATATGGAAGGTCACAGGGTTTGGGACAAAGATAGAAGCTCCCTGCAGGTTTCCAGTGCCCCACGTCAGTGCTATGATCATAAATTGGGGTTTTTTTTCCCTCTTTCCTGGCTCTCTGGCCTCCCTTTACCTTGGCAAGCTGCTGGTTGCAAAGAATAAAACTACAAGGCCATGGGTGAGCAGCCTAGAAAAGTGTTCTCACAGTTTGAGGAGGAAAGTGATGAAGGAACAGAGAAGAGATGTTGGAAGATGAGTGTGGTGTTCAGGTTGGAATGGTTGAGAACACTTCCAGGTGACTGCACAGCCTGGAATGATGCAGAATCTTTCTTCTCTAGGTTTTTCCATTCAGGAGCTTCAACTTGAGGAGGCTGAAATGAAAGATTTCATATCTTTTTCTCCAGCAGCCATATAAAATAAATATTTTCTTGCAAAAATATTGTCAGTTTGGGGTTTGTAGAGTGATGAGGAAAAGACAAAGGTTTCCTTAAAAGCCAGGGATGATGTGCAGGTCAAGTGAGAGGCAGAGCTGCAGTGGGAATGTGTGAGCCAGCTCCATTTCAGAAGCTGCTGAGCAGACAGGCAGCACAAAGAGCTGCCACTCTCCAATGCACACATGCAGGATTCTGGTAGCTTAATCATGGTAAAACCCTCTCTGTATCTTGGCCAATTTGACACCAAACATCTTTTTTTTTTTTTTCTTTCCACATGAAATAAAGACATTCATCTCAACTTCTTCTAAGAAATGAAGAGAATCTACTGGGTCTCTATTATATTCTGATTTAATAAAAAGTCATGTGGACATGATACTCGAGGGTCAGGAAAGTGGTTAGTGTGGCCAGTCTATCAGGAAGCCAGCCCAGCATGCAGACAGCTGCTTAAATGATAATCAAGGGTATTAATTGTACAAAGATTGTGTTTAATGCATTGCAAAGAAGTCAGTTGTCCCCTAAAGGTATTTATCCAGGAGAAATTCAAGAGACTTTGTCTTTCTGAACCTTTGAACCTAATCATGAGCATCATGGACCCTACCATGAGACCAGGAGGATCCTCCTGACCCTTCATCTTATGTTTCTAGTCATGGGGAGAGCAGGTGCATGAGTTTTCAAGGATGCCAATAGAAATCTTTCACTGAAGAAACCTCATATTCCACCTCTGCATCAAAATAGGTAAAGCAGCAGCTGTGCAGCAGTTAACTTGGCATATGGTCACCCATAAACCTGGCACTGCAGGAGAAAAGCTGCCTCAGAGCTTCCTAAAGGGGTAAACAGCTACACCCTCCTCAAGGTCACTGTGAGTGGAATGGCCTGAAGACTTCAGAGTGTCACTGTCACCCAAGATCCTGTGCATCAGCTTGGTATTAGCTGCACCCCAACCACAGCACTCCTCCACACACTGTGTCAGTCACTGCAGGAGGACTGGGGTGGTGGTCAGACACCTCCTGACAATTACTGAGCTGCTGGTTCATCTGGAATTAAAAATGTCCCAGGTGGAGCACCTGAAGAAAGCATCTTCAGCAGAGAGAGAGCAAGGGCAAGCTGTTGTGCTTGTGTTCAACAGCTAGAAGAGCTGCTCAATGCATTGCTGAAATGTTCCAATTAAAATCCCAACAGCCCTGTTTCTGACTGAAGAGGAGGGAGAAGACAACTGGAACCAGTCAGCACCACAGAGGAATAACCTGAGACATAAACTGGGCTACAATGGGTTGGATTCACAGAAGCAGAAGCACCAGCTCCTGAAATTCCAGTGTTGAGGGTCCCAAGATTTAAAGGTAAGTATTTCAGTGAAAAACACAACAGCTCTGCTCCAAAAACTTCCTTGGCTTGGAGTAGAAGCTGAAGCTCCTTGCTGGCATCTGCCACTGCTCAGGATCAGACAGCTTGCCAAGTGCTGGAGGGGAAGTGTTCACTGAAGTAGAAAAGTCATGTATCATGACATTGATTAATTTCAGTCTTTACATCTATAAATAGCACAGAGAAAACAGTTCTGATCTTGGGAATGATCTTGCCACCTACTAGTTGATACTTTGCCTTGCAAAGAAAAATCTCTTCAGTCCTTTTGCTGGGCTTCTGGGAAGCACCTGATGCTTCAGATCTCCACACATCCCTCAAAAATGTTAGTAGCTCTGAGAAGAGAGCATGAGGGCAGAGAAGTGGTTTTTGCTTTACCTTCAAGGTTAACCATGTCATCTAGGCCATGATTCCTCCCCTCCTTGCAGAGCCCAGTCCCTTCAATCTTCCCCTGCTGATTAAAACTGCAAAATCCCTGGTGATTCTTCTCATTCTCTCTCCAGTGAGCAACTTCTCTCCACATTCCTATTGAGATATCATGGCCAGACTGGGGACAGCATCCTGCCTGAAGTCTCATCACCACCTAATCCCAGTAACTTGTGGTGCTTTGCCTCTGTTGACTGCCAAACATACCTCAGGCTCTGCCAAAATTATATATATACATCATTTTGGGCCAAACTAGACATATTTGTTTATGAAGGGATGCTGATCCCTAGGTCTTTTTCATCTCAGAGTGCACTCAAGATGCCTGTGTGGTGATAGCAGCTTGCTCTGGGTAAAGCTTCAGCTCTCCAGGACTCATTAGGCTACAAGAACCACTTCAGAGTGTGTGTTCCAGGCTGCTAGGAAAGGGGTTTTTTTCTTTGTCACTTACCAGGCAGCTAATCCATACCTACCCCCTGCAACATCCCTCTCAGCAGCACCCTGCATTCAAAAACCAGTTATCAGGGACAGTATCCAGGCCATCTGCTTCCACTCTCTTCCCTCCCCACCCCAGTTCTTCCACCAGAAGCAGCACCAAGTTGGCAAATCTCTCTCCCCTGCTTCCCTCTCCACACTGCCACTGGGTCCTGGCAGAGCATCCTCTCAAGAACCAAGGGCTGGAGACTTTGCAAAGTGCTGGCTGCCAGTAGGTGTCATTATACACCAGCAATGTACCTGCCAGCCAGTGCCCAAAAGACAGCAATGTTTTCTTAGTTTATATAAGGAAAAAAACCTCCCCAAGTTACTAGTATTCTTGCACTGCTGAGAATTAAGCTGTCACGATGCACAATTAGTATATGTTCTGGCTTGGAGTTGTTTGTTACCATCTGCAGCTGTTCTTCTGGGTCACAGAAAACCACAAAATTTATCTAAAACTCTCTAATTATTGTTAAAAAAAAAAAAAAAGAGGGAGAACTCTATCAAGCCATGGTTATTTAGCTGTGCAAAATGTACTTTAACTCCAGGTAAGAGGGCTCAGAAATACTGGTTGTGCAGCCTGAAATTGCCTCCATCACAAGAGGCTTCAGAACCTAAATAAGGCAGATTGTGGCCATGAATTCACCTCACCTTTTAATCCTAAGATTCAGCAAAGAAATGCCAGGTAGGAACAGCTCCAGTGAGCTGCACACCAGCCCTGTGCAGCAGGTGAGGTGCTATTATACAGATGTTTAACCACTGGACTGAGAGGTTAAGTGCTGAGTGACCTTCCCCAGATGAGTTCAGTGGCTAAGAGTGGCTCCTGAGGGAGATGATTCCCAGCACACACACTAAATAAAAACCAAAAACCTGCAGATATTGCATTTTCACTTTTCATTACCAGGTCAGTTTGAGCTCTGCTCACATTATTTTTGATTGTGCAATAAAGGAGAGCTGAGTGCTAAGGACCAGCCCCAGAGGCAGCAATGTTTCCACAGCCAGTCTCCATGGAACACCAATTACTGGCTACTTGGGGCTTGGTTTTGTTTGCAGCTTTCAAACTCAACAGCATCTCTGAACTTGGGGATGTTTTCCCATCTCTTGACTCTTGAGATGTGCTCACTCAAAGAGCTCTGCCTGCAAAGCTGAAGAGCAAAGGCTCTTGGAGTCACCATTCCCCAGCCCTCCTCAGCCCTGGGTAAACTGGGGGGGGCACTGAAGAGTTTTGGGGCTTGGTGACAGTGTCTGAACAACACAAAGGTGTTACAGACCCCAAAAAAGCTCTGTAACCTCACTGCAGAACCTCCCCTGCTCTGGCCTCAAGGTTTCAGCAGCAAACATCATCTCTTGGAGCAATAACTGATTTGATTTGAAACTGCTTTTGACCCACTTCCCATCTTTTAGAGCAATAACTGATCTGATTTGGCAGCTGCAGGATCAAGGGCTGATTGTTGCTCTGTGATGCTCAGGCTCCACGTTGTGTAAGTGCTCATCCTGCTTCTACAAGTTCAGGGGCACCCAGGGCAGGGCACCCAGGAACAGATCCATTGGGTTGGGATCTCTGCAGAGGAGACTCCACAGCCTCTCTGGGCAGCCTGGGCCAGGCTCTGCCACCCTCACCATGAAAAAGTTTCTCCTGATGTTTCCATGGAACCCCCTGTGCTCCAGCTGCACCCACTGCCCCTTGGCCTGTCACTGATGTCCCTGAGCAGATCCTGGCTCCATCTTCCTGGCAGACCTGCAGTTATTTTCTTGTTCAGGAGATGCAATCCAGCCCTGCCCCACAGGCACCCTGCTCCTGCTCACTTGGGAAGCACAGCAGTGGGATAAAAACCCTGCAAGGCTTTCAGGTCAGACCCTTGTTCTATCAGCTGCCTCGAGGCAGAGACAGAGAGCAGGGGGCTCTGGGTGGAGAAACTGTGTCTAACAGGGTAGATTTCCCCAGCTTTTCCAGAAGGCCTAAAAATGGCACTAGCTCAAGCTTGGGAAGATAAGTTGTGGCAGCAAAGCCTCTGTCTGAAGGATCTAGCAGGCAAAATACACAAAGCCTGGAGGAAAAGGGCTTCTCTAGCTTCATTTTACAGGAGCAAAGACTAGCTGCTTTGCTCATGGGCAGCAAATCCATTGAAGCCAAATGTTGAGCCTGGGTGTCCTGCAGCCAAGCCCAGAGCCTTACCTAGCTGCCTGCTTTGCTTTTCCAGGCTTGGTCCTGCAGTCACTGCATCTCTAATAAGCCAAGCCACTTCAGAAGCTTTATTCTCATTAGAAATCCTATCATAATCCTCCTGCATTTTTATCAGAGTCATTACCATGAAAGAAAAAAAAAAAAAAGAATACTGTTAGGAGAATATAGACTTAATTTCCTAAAGTTTTTTTGTCATATTCACTGCTGCATGTGTCATGATTAGCACAAAGGGAACCAGATAAAGCAGAAAGGCAGCTGGCACTCCATCCCTACATGCAGCAGAGAGCCATGGCATGCACATCCCACCCCATCCCTACAGCCCTGCCCCTTTCTGCTGCTGAAATCCCAGAAGGTTGACCCTGCAGGAGATCTTTTGTGTTCTGCTGGCAGCTCTGGTGGCAGCCCAGGCAGCAGCAGAGCTCTCTAGGGCAGCCTGCTCTGGGCTTTCTGAACCAGAGGAAGCTCAGGGGAGCAGAGAAACCCACCAGGATCCCACAGCTGCTAAGGAGCAAGGATGGGCAAACCCTCACTTCTATAAGAGAGGCCCCTGGGGATGTTTTCCAACACTCCTCTGCAGAGATCAGAAGAAAACAAGGACCTGATTCCACTGCAGCACAACTCACTGTAAACATCACATCTTCCACCAGCTTCTCCTCACCTGCCAGCCACGAGCTGCTTTCCAAAGGCTGAATCCTTTGGAATCCTGAGTCCCAGAGCCTAAGAGTGGCTGTCAGTGGGAGGGCTGCAGGGAGATGAATGCAGCTCTGGGTGCTTCACAGCCTGGCTCCATAATATTTCCTGCCATCAGCAACCCTCATTTAGATTGTAATTTCACATGATGCATTACCACTGTACACAATCAATAGATCATCATCTTAGCAAGAACAAAGGAGAAGATGCACTGGCCATAAATGTCATGTTCTCAGCAGTGCAGCATTCTTCCTTTCAGCCCACAATCCAATAGCATTTTCAATGCCCTGAGCCATCAGGTAGCCACAGAACCCCTGGAAAACAGCTCCACAGGTTCTTCAGCTCATTTGCAGGATGCACTGTGACTTCTTCCTTAAAACATCCATCCATCTATCTCCCAGACCTTGCTGTCAATCTTTTTCCACTCTTCCCCACCACTTGAAATGTCATTTGGAGGATAAGGAAAGCACCCACAAGCAGGTGTGATAAGCAGCTCTGGAGAGAAGGAGCTGTTTCCCCTCTGTAGTCTAAGTTTTTGTTGCAGGGAATGGAAAGTTTGCAGACAGAATTGCCTGGAAATGAACTTTTTTGCTGCAAGTTAGTGCAGCCAAGTTGCTGGTTTCCCATTGTTGATCACCACTGAAGGTATTTTCTGAGACAGATGAGCTAGTGGTTTTCAGTGGTTATTCTGTAGCCTCAGTTGTAACCTCCAAGTCTTAATTCTCTGTCCTGCCTCATATCTGCAGTAAGAAAATGCTTTCAGGTTATTAATGAAATGAATCCTTCAGGTCATTAATGAAGTACCCAATGAAAAAGAAGAGTGTGGCAGTTCTCCCCATGACCCAAACTGAATCCCATTGAAAACACAATAAACTCAGAATTATACTTTCCCTTTGCCTTCCATCCTCCCAGCCAGTTGCTTTACTGCATTATCCTCCAGGAACTCACTGCTGCTTACACAAAGGGAAGGTCATTATTTCAACCTGAGAGCATCTCCCATGGCCAATGCACAAAGGAAACTGAAACAACACAACAGGGGAAAGCAAAGAATGCTCAAAAGCTTTTTGGCAGAAGGAGGAATAACACAACAGAAAAGTTTTCCACCAAGATCCAACTGTATCCCATCTCTTGCCACCCTGTCCACTGCAGAAGGAACCTGGAAACTATGGAAGGCAACAGCAAGAAATTTCATTTCATTAATCCAATGAAGGATCAGATCTTACCTTTTCTCCTTTTTCTCCTCTGCCATAGGCTCTGCCCTAGAATTGAAAGAGTAAAAAAATGCATTTGATAGGATGTCAAACAACACTGTAAATAGGGATTTCATTTTTTCCTTGTTATAAATCTGAGACATATCTATCTATCCACATATATATATAGACAGACAAATCATAGGACAGCTACTATAAGGAAAGTAATTTTCTTTGGGTATAATTCCTTGGTGATAATTCAGTGACAAATTAAAATAGAAAACCTATCCCCAGTTCTCCTACAGCAGTCAGGAAAACATCTTATTTCCTATTCAAGGCAGAATCTGGTATTACATTTCCAAAATCAAAGATGCCACCAAGCCTTATTGGAATGAATTTTACATAGGGTTAAAGATTTTCTCTCCTCAAAACTCAGGCTGGCATTTGCATTAACAGCAGCTGGGGAAAGCTGCATCTTGGTCAGCTGAATGGGAAAGAGTTGAGGAAGATTTGCATCTTCTTTGTGTTCAGTTGCCTCCTCCTGTCCCCATTAGAGGTGCAGCTGTATAATCAAGGACACCCAAGTGACATCTTCTCATGAGAAGGCCAATAGTAAGTCAGTGATCAGCTGTAGCCAAGGATGAACTCACCCCATTCCCCCCCAGCAAGATCAGCTTCCCCTGGGAATGCAGCCCAGCAGAGAGGAGAGATTCACCAGGGCATGCTGACACTGGCAGCAAGTTCTCCCCACTGAGGAGAAACCCACTCTGTGCACTTCCACTGCTTTCCACAAGATCATTCTGTTTTTTTTCTCACTTACTGGCTCTCCTTTTTCTCCTCTGAGTCCAGGAAACCCTTGGCTGCCACTTTCTCCCTTGGAAAAAGAAAGGGTGTTAATACCAGGCAGTCAATTTATTCCTTTCTTGACAGGTGTAAGACAAACAGGTGAGATTTCCTCTTCCACCTTCCCACTGGACTCATCTGTGCAGTGCACCCCATTAGCATTTCTATTCTGCAGTCAGCTGGCTGTCACTCTGAGTTTTTTGGGAAGCAGTGTGACAAGGGTTTGACTGAGATCATGGATGCTCCGTGTCCCAGCACTCTCCATGGCCAAGATTCCAGCTCCTGCTAGAAGGACTGGGTGTCCCTCACTGCATTTATACTGACCTGAATGCCCAAGCTCTCAGACTGAGATTAGATTTTGCTCTTTTTTTCAGAGGAAAATACTGCTAGAAGGCTTTGGAGTGCACTGGCAAGACAGGGAGCTTCCTTTTGTGAGGAACTTCCAAAGCTCTTCCTTTTTAATAAGCCAGAAAGGTGGTTTATCCAAGACCTACAGGGTGCACTCCTAAAATACACACCAAATGAACATGCAGATGCTGTCAAGATTAAAAAAACAAAACAACAAAAGAAAGCAAACCCCATTGTTTTCATTCACCACCATCCTTATTTGTTAAAGGGAGCAGACAGAACCACAGAACCATTATTCCTTCTTTGGCTAAAGAGTGGAAAGCTGCTACTGGTCTAGAGAAAACAAACCCAAACTACACCCCAGCTTGTCTTAGCTTGGAGAAGGAGCTTCATGATCCTGCTGCCTCTGTCAGCCTCTTGAGACCTGGGGCCAAGGAGGTGTTCTGGTTGGTTACCACTGACCCCTCTCCCTGCTAGCATCTCCTGGTGGGATTCACTTCCCAGGGGAACCCCACCAGCTCTGTGTTGTGTTTTTTTACAGCTGAACCAACTGCTTCTTCTCTGGGTCCTCATATGGCCTCTCACAGGGCATTTCTCACTATCAGCCTGTAAAAGATGTTTGGATGATGCTCAGCTACCTGCAGCCTACCTAAATAAATATCCCTTAGGTCTATTTAGGGGTAGATTTCAGCTTTGCCATTCATCCCAAACAAGAAATGCTCAGGAGTAATGATGTCTGTAGAGAAAATGAGGAATTTTACTCAGTCCTGACCTGTTTCCACCTTTTCCTGTGATTTATTTCTTTATTTATTCCTGTTTAGACAATTAATGCTTGGGTTTTTTCTTATGCTGTACTTTCTTGTTGGCCTGTATAAGCCAAACCTAAGAATACAGTAGAGAGCTGACAGTTTAATTGTATTTTCTTTAGTGTTCCTTGAAGCACCTGCTCTTGGATTCAACTAACAAATGGAAATCTTTGATCTCTTAAAAAAGCTTTCCAGCCATCCTCATTACACAGCAACACAGCTTCAACACAAAGGTGTTAGAGGTGGGCAGACAAGTTGAATGATTCTAAAATGCATTATTAGGAGCACTTCTATCCCCATAATGCAGAAGCCACTCGTGTCTTTTGGGGAGGTCTTAGGTTTTCCTTAATAAAGCAGCAGGTTGTAATACTGGTTGCAAACAGCATGGAGTTGCTTCCCCACAGCCATCATTTTAGCCTGGGGAGCTCAGTAATGTTGCAGAGAGAGAAGGGGACAGAGAGATTAGTTCCTGCACATCAAGCAGGGACTGTGACAAGCTGGACCTTGACTATAGCAAAGCATGAACTGCTTTCAAGGGCAAGAGATGTTATTTAATCACATCTCTGAAAGACAGGAGCCAAATCTATTGCTTGCTTTCTTTAGCAGATAGAGAAGCTGCATCATTTGTCTCAAATCATCACGTTTGCACCAGCTTGTTGTCAGAGCCTGGATTTCAGTGGCATTATCCCCAGCTCCCTGAGGGTGAGACACAGTCCTGCCTCAGCTGGACTCCCAACCATCTGCAGAGCTCTCCAGCAACCCCCCTGCAGGAGTGGGACAGCCAGTTGAGGATCTGTCACAGGAAACCTGCTGATGCTGTGCTGGGATACAGACTGTTTCACACTCTCCCAGTACCTCCTGTGTTACCCAGAGCAGCCCTCCTCAGCAGCACAAAGCCCTTGTCAAAGGCCTGAAAGGCAGAGGGATGTTGCTGCAGGATGCTTTATTGCTGTTGTCACTGTCCTCCTGCAGCCTCCTCACAACATCAGTCGTGGCTCTGCCCTTCTTCAGAAGAGCCCATCACTATTTAAGCTGGCACAGATGAAAATAGAAAGCTGCTATTTCTATAGACTTGGAAACACAAGGCAACATTTGCTGCAGTTTCAGACAGGCATGCTGGAGAATTCATGTGCTCCAGAACACATCATCCCAAACTCCTCCCTGTAGACAGCAGACCAAACCTCACCAAAAAAAACCCACCTATGAGGCATTGCTGAGAATGTCCCACCTTCCAAGGTCCAGGGATTTCTCCTTTCCCTTCCCACAGGGCTTTGTAACAGCTGGGTGAGTTTTGCTGGGGTGCAGTTGGTTTATTCAGCAACAGGTAGAAATTCAGGGACTGACTTGGTGGGAGTGATTCAGCTGGAAATACACTTTGAATATCAACTGCTCCCAATCACCTTTTTAATCACAGAGATGGGGAGACTGGGAACCACCAACACCACCAACCTTCACCTCTCCCTCAATGCCTTGAATCCTTTTCTTCTTCCTTCCAGTCCAAGGGCACCCTGTAAGTCACTTGTCTCACAGCTCTATTTGTAACCCAGAGCAGAAGGAAAGTGTGTGGATGCTGAATGCACACGTGCAGACCAAAGGAGCTGGCAGAACACGTGGGGTAAGATGGAGGCTGAGCTGTGAAACTGGAAGCAGACATCACACCACCCTCACACCCTGTCATCTAGGAAGGAAAATACTGAGGAAAGTGGCTTATATTTAACATCATGACTCAGCCAGTCTTGGTACAGAGAAGAGAATGTGGCTGAGCCTTTACCCTTGTTGCAGGGTAGAAGGGGATTGAGAGGCTGCTACACCCATGGGTGTCTAGTAGAGCTGAGCAAGGCACAGCACAGAAGCAGCACATGGTTTTCCAGGTGAAATATCCTGAAAGCTGTGCTTAAATAACACTTGCTTGTAAAAACTGGCAGTTTAGAAGCTACAGGAAAAGATTTGGGAGCACACTTGCTCTAAGAATGACATAAATCTATGAATAAAGCAGCAACAGAGAAGCTCAAGTGCAAGCCTAAGCAAAGACACAAGCTGGTCAGAGCCTCCTGCAGTCCCAAGCTCACCCACAACTACCTGAACTCAGTCATAAAAGCCAAAATGATGGTTATTTCTCAAAATCTTCAACTCCTCAACTCAGTCTGCAACTGTTTTAGTTGGTTTTTTGATTAAACAAATGATCTAGCACATATTACTGACCTTTTGACCTTTAGGACCTCCAGGGCCAATTGGACCTCTCTCCCCCTAGGATAAAAAACATGAAGTCAGACTGATTTTCTGTCATTATACACAAAGCAAGGGGCTCAACCTACAACTGAGGACACCACAAATCTTTTCAGTGTAGACCAGACTGAACCAGCCATGTCCTCAAGAGCAATGCCAATGAAGCTGGCTTCTCAGAGGTCCCTCCCAGCCAACAGAAGCAAGCACTCTGCTTTTAAAAGCAATGAGATTTTTTTTTTTCACTAGGGCTATATTTACCTCTAGAATCTCTTCTTTTTTTTATTTGATGAAGGATGCACAGAACTGAGCTGGAGAAGAATAACCACTTTGCTTTCAAGTTTGTTACCAGGACTACCAGCATGATCAAAACCACTGAATTAGAGAAGAAAACACCTGGAAAGACTGGATTATCTCTACAGACATCCCATGTGTGAAGAACACATGCCTGGCTCTCCCTGTGAAGTGTGGTCTATCTTTAGGTCTCCAAGAGCTTCACAAACAAATACAACCCTCTCTTACAACTCACTTGCCTGGTGTCATATCCCTATTTGCAAACCTACCCAGCACACCTCCTGTGAAACACACTCATCCCCCCACTCACCTTTGGTCCAGCAGGACAGGAGCAGTTGAAAGTCTTGAGGTGGCCAATTTGCTCACTGCCAACAGTGGGTCTCACTTCCAGGGGAGGTGCTTCTGTCAGGACTGTCACCTGGCACTGCACCCAAACACCCAAGATGATGACAGAGCCTTTGGTGCTGGAAATCTTCCCCCTTCCACCCACCTCAGAGAAGCTGCACAGGTATTGCTGGGCAACTCCCAGCTAAATGAGTATCCCAGTGAGGACAGAAAGCCCACAGAAGCTGTTTTTATTTGAGCAACAGGGAAAAATGCTGTGAAACAAAAATGAATCTCTTTAACCAAGGCTGAGGGGAGAAGAATGAGAGTGGAAATTTCTACTGGGAGTTGGGCACAGGAAACTAAGCAGCTCCTGGCACCGTTTGAGCTCTGCCCAAATAAAACCAGTGGGAAACACTGGAGATTTCATGCTGTGTGGGTTTTTTTCTGCTGTTGTTCCATCATCACTTCAGAGTTTTGTTTCCCCTGACATCTTGTCAAGGAAAGGGCAACTTGGAAACTTCAAACTCCTCATAGTCACCCCACTGCAATCATCCTCTCCTGGCACTGCTACAGCTAGGTTAGTTCACCACCATTAAAAACATGATCATTTCACACTGCCATGTATTCCCTGATTTATTTACTGGGGTTCAACAAAGAGTGTTCATGTGAAAATGAATAAAAGATGACAAAAAGCAGCTTACTGGTCCAGAGGGAATGTCACAGCAGGTCTCCAGCTCAGCATGCCTAGAATCACAGTAAATAACCATCCTCTGAAGATCAAACTGGAAGACAAAGTGAGGCAACAGGCTCAGAGACAGTGAATTATTAAAGCCTGCCTGTCCTTCCCCTTGGATACCAACAGTGCAGAGGAATACAAACAGAAACCTGGATGGGGCTAACTTCATAATGATCCTATGGATCCTGTAGGCAATACCAATCAATAATGGACCAATATCTCAGCATGCTCCATGGCTGCTGAGCTAATGAGACCTAGAATATGCCTATTAAAAATCTGAGGTTTTCATGTAAATAAGGAGGAATGCTAATCCCCATGGCCCAGATCAGTTCCTGTCTGGGAAGACATATTCTGGCTACCTCTATCCTTCCTAGAATTTCATCTAGACATCAATATTTTTTTTTCCTGCTGTGCCTTGCATCCTCTGACCATTTACCCCTGTGTGAGAAATGCTATGAACCCATTTAACATGCACATTCCATCCATCCTGCACAGCTCTGGAAGGTTTCCCAAGTCTCCAAACACCAAACAATCCTGCAGAAGTGACAGCAGGTTAACACTGCTACTGGACAAGCGGGTCCAACCTGCAGGACTCAACTTGGGTCCAACTGGAGCAAGGATCATTTAATAGCAGGTATCATTTCTGAGGAGCTGAGAATGCATCATGACTTTCCCAGAGTTAACAAGCTCCCTTTTTCTCCCCATTTCTTCCTGTCTAGGTGGGAACATTCATAATGTCAAGATCAGACAGCAAAAGGCCTTTATGTGTGTAGTTCAGGAGCCAGTTTGATGGTATTCGTGGGTGATTTTGTTTTTGATTCTAACTATAGGACACTCTGGGACCAGCCAGAAAGATTAAATGGACTCTCATTTCTCATCCCTATTAGAGAGGTACTGACAGCATCAGGTAAAAAAAAAACATCTTGCATCCAGTAAGGTCCCAACCTGTCTTAGCAAAGTGACATTCCAGGGATGCTGCTACAGGAGCAGGGTCAGTGGCACCAGAACTCCCTGTTTTCCCTCCTGGGAAAAGGATCTTGGGGTCCTGGTTGATGGGAGACTGCTCATGAGCCAGCTTGTGGCCAAGAGGGCCAATGCCATTCTGGGCTGGATTAAAAGGGCTGTGGTCAGTAGATCTAGAGAGGTTCTCCTGTCCCTCTACTCTGCCCTGGTGAGGCCACATCTGGAGGATTGTGTCTAGTTCTGGGCCCCCCAGTTCCAGAGGGACATGGAATTGCTGGAGAGAGCCCAGTGCAGAGCCACAGAGATGCTGAAGGGAGGGGAACATCTCTCTGCTGAGGAGAGCTGAGAGAGCTGGGGCTCTTTAGCCTGGAGGAGACTGAGGGGGGAGCTAATCAGTGTCTATCAATAGATAAAGGGTGAGTGGCAGGAGGATGGAGCCAGGCTCTGCTCAGGGACAGGACAAGGGGCAGTGGGTGGCAGCTGAGGCATAGGAAGTTTCATGGAAACACGAGGAGGAATTTTTTCCCAGTGAGGGTGCCAGAGCCTGGCAGGGGCTGCCCAGGGAGCTTGTGGAGTCTCCCCGGAGACACTCCAAGCCCACAGGATCTGTTGCTGTGTGTTCTGCTCTAGGTCACCCTGCTCTGGCAGGCGGGTTGCACTCAATCTTTCGAGATCCCTTCCATCACCCGACTCCCCAAGCCCAAGCCCTCAGGGGCGCTACTCACATCAATGGGCACGCTGTCGTACAGGCGCTTGCCGATCACGGTCTTCCCTCGGATGTCGATGTTCTCCCTGTCTTCCAGAGGCAGCACCTGCACCAGCCTGCAGTCCAGGTAGAGAGCCACGGCCTTGGCCCGAACGCCCAGAGCCATCTTGTGCCAGGCGCGGTCGAACAGGTCGGCGACGGGCGCGCCGCGGAACACCGCCCTGACCGCGTCCCTGCTCAGCCCCACGGCGTTGAACTCCAGGGCTTTGTTCTCCCCGTCCAGACGGATCGACACCTGCCGAGGGACGCGGGTGGGAAGGGAAGAGTTTTCCCCTCCTTCCCGCCCACCCGCCCCCGTCGCGACCGACACCCCCAGGCGGAGGGCGGGGGTTGGTGGGAGGATGATGAGGGGACACAGGGCACCAAGATGCTGAAGGGAGTGGAGATCTCCCTGCTGAGGAGAGGCTAAGAGAGCTGGGGCTCTTTAGCCTGGAGAAGAGGAGACTGAGGGGGGAGCTCAGCAGTGTCTATCAATATGTTAAGGG
>JAOEGS010018130.1:18080-28759 GCA_025447755.1 Corythornis vintsioides | reverse complement strand
TAAACACATTTTTTCAAGCAAACAAATGCAGTAAGATCTGAACAAGGATAAACTTTCTTGTCCCTGCAACACCAAGAGATGTGTTTGGAAATTTCAGCAGGGTGTAACATTTTATGGTCAAAGCAGGTACTTAAAATCAAAGAAAAAAAAAAACCAAGACTTTATGACAGGCCCCCTGCTCTAAAACAAACAGATATATCTCCACCTCCAAAGCCAAATGACTGGAGAGATACAATCAACTCCAAAATAGCTTGTAAAGCTGAAATTGGTGGCAGGGTGTAGTAAATCATCCACTAATTCCATTTGTTTAGCACTCCTATCCTGTATTCTCTGCTGTCAGCAAGTACCCAGGACAGTATTTTTAACTAAATAATTCTATGCAAAAGGACTGAGAATGAAATAAATATATACCAACCCACCCACTAGGATAAACTGCTAATTAGAGATGATAAAACCAGCCCTAAATTAAAGATACCACCTTACACTGTCTCAGCATGGAAAGAGGTGAGCAGATAAATATTCCAGGGGTGATAAAAACATTATAAATAGAATATTAGCCTAAGGAAATGAATTCCTGGGGACATTATCAAGGCTACTACAGAGTCAAGTTTGCCAGAGAGGTAAAGAAGACAAAGATCAGCTGCTCTGCTAATAGAAAGAGGAGCAGCTAGTGGAAAAGATGCTGAATTTTGGAATGATTTGTAGCTCTGCAAACTTTACACTAGTCCTCCTTCAACAGCTCTGTGAAAAAAATCACCACACATGATTCTAAGCTGTAAGGAAATGAATTGAGCTTTGAAACCTCCCTGGAGGCTGCTATTCAACAGTTCAGGACAGCAAGTGAGCAAAACACTGACCTGTTCTCCAGCATTTCCAGCTACAGTCATGCAGCAGAGCTTCTTACAAGCTCCTATTTGCATTTTAAAGAACTTAATGAGTGCTTTTATATAAAAAAACCAACAAACAGTTCTCCTAGGTGTTCCAAAGTTCCCACTGCTTTGGTTTCACATTATAAAGGAGATCACTGATTTGAAAAGGATTTGGGTGTAACTTGATGGGATTGCAACACTAACCCTACAATTTACTAACAAAAATAACCCACCAGCTAAACCAGGATGCAGCTCCACCACTGGGGAAGAAATATTCTTAGCAGACTGCTACATGACCATTTCATTTTGCCTGTTGCCTTCTTCTCCTTTGGAAGCAAAAGGAGAAGTTTAACTTCACTGGCAGAAAGGGCTGATAACCCTCATGGGCTCATGGAATATTAGGATTTGCAGCTCTCACTCCAGAAATCACAAGGCTTTGAGGCTTGAATATGTGGAACAAGGAGAAAAAAAAACCCAACAACCACCCAGTCTGGAGAGACCAAGCTCACCATTGCTACATGAAACATTCCCAAGAAGCTGAAGAGCTGAAGAAAACCTTCATTTAATTCCAGGAAAAGTACAATATACTGTGGTGGGACCTCTAATGCATTGCTGGGGGGGGGTTATATTCTGACACATTCCCAATTCACTGTGATTTGCAGGGAATTCTAGCAGCTCCACCAGCAGAACTGGGACTAAGTCTCCACAAGCCTTCCCAAACTTGGTTTTCCCTGCCCTAAATAGAAGCACATACTCAAACCAGAAGGTAATATTTGCTTTACAGGGCAGGGGATGGTCTTTATTTTATACCCTATTTCATACCTTTGCTCCTTCAGCAAACAAAGAGAAATCAGGCTGCATTGGAGGCTGAATTTCCTCCTCCTCTGAAGGCAACATCTAAGCCCTGCTTCTTCAAATCAAATCAAAATAAATCCACAAATCACTATCCAAAAGTACAACACCCATTTTGGGGGACAGAAGCTACCTGGGTGCAGGGTCCAGCAATGGCAGGGTGCTGCCTGCAGGCACTGACAGACAGTGAGGTGCTAAGTGAAGGTGGTGGTCACTTTGCCCATGGAATCTACCACCAATTCCCAGCAATGTGCTCCCAACCAGCCACAGAGTGTCCCCAAGAAAGCTGTTATTGCAGCTCCACCTACCCCTGAACAGCCAGAAGCTAAGCCAGCAGTGCAGCAGCATCCTGAAAAGCCTCTTGAAGGGAAAAGGAAGAGAATCATGGAGAGATCCATCTGCAGTGGGATATTTTTTGTTACACAGGCCATTTATTTCAGGCAGGCAAGCTGTGCTGGAGCCTGGAAGTGGAGTTTGAATGGGAAGAGCCTGTTTAGCAATGCACTCTGTGCACACTGCAACCAGAGGACAGCTGAGCACAGGCTCCCACTTAGGATGGGAGCACATGGAGGGTTTTCCTCAGCTTTCTGAAGCCCTCAGCTCCTGTTCATCAAGCCAAAGGATGCAATCCAGGTCTTCCTCCCACTCCTGCTTATTTGTTCTCACCTTGTGCAAGTTCCTTCCCTGAGACAACAAATGCCCATAAGGCTGCATGGGAGATAAAGCTGAGGGAAAAACTAAACTGGGAAGGAAAACAAGAACATTTATTGGCTCCCTGCTGTAGTTCATGGTGAGGCCACAGAAATGCCTGAGCTGGCAGATGGAAGAGAGAAGTTAGGCAGAATGAGACTTTCTTTTTTAGCAGTAGGGCTGGATTTAACTGGTTGTAAAACAGCACTGTTGCTAATCTCAGAATAAACCCATTCATTTCAGAGTCCAAAGAAAAATAGGAATTTATTTAGAATCACAGAATCCTTTAGGTAGGGAAAGACCTTTCAGATCAAGTCCAACCATTAACCCAGCACTGCCAGGGCACCACTAAACCCTGTCCCTCAGCACCACATTGATGTCTTTTAAACACCTCCAGAGATGGTGACTCCACCACCTCCCTGGGAACCCTGCTCCAATTCTTGACAAGCCTGTCTGTGAAGAATTTTTTTCCCAGTATCCAATCTAAGCCTCCCCTGGCACAACTTGAGGCCACATCCTCTTGTCCTGTTGCTTGTTACTTAAGAAAAGGGACCAACCCCCACCTTGCTCCAACCTCCAAATACAAATACTTTAGGATTCTTGTTCCTTCCAGCTCATTGAGTTTCATCTCCTTTCCTATTCCATGATGTCCAATGCAAAGCTATCTAGAAACTAATTCTTTGACAGCTTTTGGAGCTCACCAGGAAGAATCAAATGGAGGTCACCAGTTGGGTGCTGAGATGTTCTGCTGTTCCTGTGAGATTTAACTGGATGGGTAAGTCTCTTGGGAGCCATCAGTCGAGACATGGCAATTGAGATGCCTGCCCTTTGTCACAGTCACTGTGCATGAGGTATTTTTAATATTGAAGGTCAAGAAGAAACAGTTTGCTGTTCCTCTGTGAACAAACCATGAACCTGAGCAAAGCTGACTTAAAAAAAAAAAAAAAAAAAGAAAAAAAAGAAAAAAAAAGAAAGACATCTCTGAAGCTTTTAGACTATTATTTCAAATGGAGTTCAAAGTGTTGCTTTGAAGGCTGGAAGCCCTTTTGCATCAGAAACACAACAGAGGTAGCCTAAGATATTTTATGCACTGCACACACAACCCAAAGTCCACAAAGACATGTACAAATAATAAAATATATATATATATAAATGCTGTGAATCAGCTGAACATGGGAATGCTTTTGATATTTTAGCCCAGGCTGAATTCAATGGCAAACGACTGGTACCAACCACTGATGGAAACATTTCAACCCCATCTCCTCATGTCATTTGAGTTGTACAATGACAGAGGCCTTTGGTCTTCCACAGGCTTGCAGAGGAGCTCAGCACACCCACAGACAACTGAAAACCAGCTGCAGAAAGGGGTATAGATGGAATTCACTACTGGACACAGCCCACTGCCAAGCATAACACCCCTCTAGCCCTGCCTCAGAAAACACCTCCTTGTGGTTTTGCTGTTACTGGACAGAGAAAAAAAACACCCAGATCTTAGCAGGGACTGTTCCTCTAAAGCTCAATGTATTTTCAACTTGTGAAATCTGATTTTTGCAGTAGAGGAGAGGCTCCTTAATCACACACACACTGGGTACTCTCAGGGTGCTAAGTCACAAGCTTCTACTCCATGGAGCTAGTAAAAAAACAGGATGTATTTGGAGAAAGTCTTTGCAAACTACATCTTATCACCTACCTGGTTTAATTATTGCAGAATAAGCTCCAATATTCCTGCTTTTCAAGCACTGCAATCAGTGTTTTTAAGGAACCTCTGAGCAGGTAGGGGTGTTTTAGGTCACCCCTGCACCCAGAGGGTGAAATGTCAGATGCTAAGTGTTAAAACACCAGTGCTACCAGTTTCAAGCTAGGTTGAAAACTTAGTATGTGCCCCAACTTATCAAATTAAGCTTTAAATTAAACTTGGGTTGATATCAAAGCAATGAGCTCAAGCATAAACCTGCTATTTAGCTACCAGAAGCAAATGTTAGTATATTTTAAAATATTCCAGAGCTGCCTGTTGTCATCTCTACAACATAAAAGCAGAAAACCTATTTAGGAAGCATGTAGCATCTCTGGAATTTGGAGCAGGATGTGTCTCTCCTGCTTTCCTGTGCAAGCATCACCCATTTTTGCCTGCTAACTATAGTCCAGAATGTAATGGAGCTGTTTGGCAAAAATATCTTCCACTGCCTCAATGTCCCACTGAGCACACGTGTTATTTTGCATTTCTGCTGTGCTTCCTTCAAGCCCAAATGAGAGCTCAAATGCTATTAATGCACTTCACAAGATGGTCTTGAGCAATAAATTCAGTCAAATATAGCAAGGTGGAATAACTGAGTCCAGGACAGGCGTCCAGTGAGACCCAAGTGATTCTGAACAGCTGCTGGCACAAACTCCAGTCTCCCCAACACTTCAGGACTGTTCCCATTTCAGCAGCACAAGAACTGGGAGACTCATCACTAGTCAGTAGAACCAAAAAAAAAAAAGAAAAACTCAAAACTTCCTCCCATTGCTGCTCTTTCATTCATGCATCTCCTAGGAGCTCACAAAAGATGATACTGAACCCCTAGGGGAGGGGAAACAGTTCCTATACAAAATGACTCAAAATCTAGGTATAAATAAGATGTCACTCTTCATATTCAGCACTGAAAACATTCTAAAGTAATGGAGGTATATTAGACCCAAGAAACAAATCAGATTTTGCTCTTTGTTGAGCACCAGAAGCTGATATATTTATATATATATCAGATATAATTAATAACTGATTAAGAACCCAGAAATGATCAATCACTTCAACACCTCCCAAGCAGTGAAATGACTTCTTAGAGTGGAAGACTAAAGAATTGCCAGCACAGGATTACAACCATGAAAGAAAACAACCCCAGCCTTTCATACCTGTGTGGAACTGTGGAGAACTGGGAGCTCTACTTACTTTCACAGAGACGTCTCCTCAGCTTCCCTCGGATTTTATCAATGGCATTGTAATCAGAGACATGGAACACGTGAGCAGATTTGGGCTCTGAAGCAATCTCCTCCAGCTCCTCCTTCAGAGCTTCACCAACACCCACGGCAAAGATCCTGATGCCAGCCCGATGGGCTGCACTGGCCGGCTCCAGGACGTGATCCTGGCTCCTTCCATCAGTCAAAAGGATTGCCACTTTTTTAACAGCTTGGTCACTAAGTCTCCCACCAGCTTCTGGGGAAAAACTGTAGGTGGTGATGTACCTGAGGGCATCCCCAGTGTTGGTGTTACCCCCATAGTACTGAATTCTCCGGGCAGCCTCTTGGATTTCCTGGCGGGTTTGGAACCTTCCCAGGTCGAACTCGGTGCTTGGGTGGTCACTGTACCTCACCACACCCACACGGGTTTTGGCTGGGCCAATCTCAAATGTTTCCACCAAATTAGCCACCCACTGACGAACCTTCTGGAAGTCTTCTTTTCCCACACTGGAGGAGGCATCCAAGATGAAGACGAGGTCGTAGTGAACGCTCTTGCAACCTGGGGGAGAGGCAGAAAATATGGCCGAGGGAAGATGAAAGAGGAGCACAGCCCAAAGCCAACCTTCCCTAGTTCCCTAGTGAGCCACTTGGAGGAGAGAGGGAAGTGCAGATTCCCAGCCTTTCTTCCTTGGGATTCACCTTGCCCTCTTCAGAGCATCTAGAGATCTGCAGCACAATGTGCTTTGAAATGCAAACCTTCCTGCACTAGCTGCCTCTGCTCAGCCTTCCCCTGACACCAGCTGCATGCGTATGAAACTATTCCTCTCAAACTTCAGAGCAGTGCCTTTGCTCAGCCAGTGCTCCCAAACCACCTTGGCAAAGCAAGAGACCTGCCCTGCCCTCACCCATGCCAACCCTGAGCACAAAGAGTGAAGCTTTCCTGTTCCCTCTTGCACTACACAATGATTTATTCAGTTAGAAGCAGCTCTTTTGCTCAGCATAAGTTGGTAAGGAGATGATTTTGATTTTGAAGTGCTCTGCCATTGGCTGAAGGATGATTCACTGAACACTGGGATGGCTTCCTTGACAACAGAGCACGGGCACTTTGCAAGGGACAAGTTCACTCCTCACAACCACCCTTTTGCCTCCAGCCATGGGTTTTGTAATCTGAGACCTGTGTAATCCCAAAAGGCAAATGTATTTTAAGTGCAGCTTGCTGCCCTGTGAAGCCAGACTGATCTTAGACATCAGCCAGCTGACAAGAAAGTTGGTCTCCCAGGAGATGTTTTCTAGCTGTTTCTGAATGTATGCAAACCAGGAGGAGAGAGATTCCCAAACATCCCACAGATGCCAAAGATTTACCAACATAAAGCCCCAGCTGGACAGAATGTATAGAAATACAGATATTTGTTTAATGCACTATTATAGCCCACACTCCCTGACAAATTCTGAGTTCCAAAGCTCCACAAAGTTTGTCTGTGGTCGCAACCACCAACCATTGTCTGTCCAGTTGTTCTTCTCTCACAAACTTGTTGGAATGAATGGTAAAAATCTCATTTGACCAATGATGTGGAGAAAAAAGCAAGTGAAAGGTGATAAAAGCCAGAGAGCTGGTCCATCCCAGTGCCTGGAACACTTTATTTCTCTCAGAGTAACAGAGCTTTTCTATGTCCCACTGAATTGGAGATGTTCTATCTGACCCCTAACCTGAGGGCAGTTGTTTTTAAACCCTGCTGCTTTACCAGGATCTGAGCTGGTAGCCAACATCTACCCACACCCACTGCAGGACCCCAATTCCTGCTCCCACCACAACCATGTTCAGTCTCCTCTGGGCTGTGACCTGGGCTGACCAACCCACCTCCTTGGATGGAAAATCTGAGAGTATTTGTGCAAATACATCACTCCAGGGTTATGTATTATCCCCACTGAGGACATCTGTGTACATCAGCTAGACTGCCAAGTGTAGTTCTGATTGATTTTTGCAGAATAGAAAGGATAGGAGATGTAACAGTTAAAGGTGAGCAAGAAATCTCCACTTTCTCCCCCCTCCTGATTCATTATTATATTAATCTAGTCTGTCTGAAAGAATATAAATGGAGACTAGCTAGAGAATAGAAAGGTTGGAGTATTAAATCCACAAGGTACAGACCTTCCTGTTGATAATTTTAATGGTTCTCAGCAGGTGAGATGATTGCAATTTAAAAATAAACAGAACAGAGAGAATGAATCCTGTCTGTGTTCCAGGACAAGGAGCCTTGAAACAAGGAGGGGTTAAGGGTTAAAAAGTGATGTGCAATACAGGCAGCAGGGCAGAGAAGAAAAAGATGGTCTATCAGGATGATTTTCTTGGAGACAGTGATTCTTTGCCTCCAGACCTGATGGCAGTGTGATGAAGTGCTGCAGAAAAGCTTTTAGTAAATATTAATCTGCATTTTTTTGACACAGCAATATTCACTGCCAGACAAAACTGATTGTTTTCCAAGAATGCTATAATAATATTGTTTACTGGCAGAAACTGGTTCATGTTAAGGGAATGCAGGAGATAATTCATAGAAAGTGAACTTTCAGTTTTGTAATTACAGGAATACTCTCTGGAAGCATAATTCCAGGAGCTGTGATCTTCCTCTCACACACTGAGTCAACTGTTCTGCAACACTGCTATTAAAAATAGTCCACAAACGAGCCATAAGCCCCAAAAATGATTTCAAGTAACCAGAGAATGAACATAAAAATGGTCCCACCATCCTGGGACTGATCCACAGACAGAATAAAAAGGAGATGAGAATTCACTTTGTTTTGTTACTAAATACTCCTTTCTGTTAAAGTTCATCCAAAAAGCCTTACATTGATCACATCAAAAGCCTGTGAAACAGCTAGTCCTTGGACTGAAAGGTGTAGAAAAAACCTTCTATTTCTTATAAATTACCTGAGCCTACGGAATAACATCTTTCCTAGAAAAAAAAAAAGACAGAAAGCCTCCATCTCAGAGTACCTTTGGACTTTTATATCAATAAACCATGTAGGTCTACAACCATTGTCTGTCCCTGGAGTGTAACATCACTCACAGCCAGACAGCTTCCTACTCCTGCACAAAAACTGTGCCCTTGGCAGGACTTGTGCTGGCAGAGGGGTTGGAATGGATGATCTCCAGAGGTCCCTTCCAACCCCTCCCATTCTTTGATGCCTATAGAAGAGTCCCTCAGCTGCACCAACTTGCCTTCAGTGGCATCTGGGGGAGTTATCAGCACAGGCCAAAAGCCATGCTAGGAACCCTGCTAGCAACCAGAAAGCATCAACCAAGAGAGGGTATGAACAGAGCCCTGTCCCTGTTCAGCTCCCTAGAGTAAGTCCCAGCCAGCTGGAGGGTTTAGCAGGCCTGACACCCACTGAAGGCACTGGCAGAAGTGATCTCCACACCAGTGTGGGGCAGGTGAAGCACATCCAGAGCAAACTGGGTGCTGCTGCCCTTGCTGTGGGTGGCTGAGCCAACCTTTCTAAGCCTGCAGCAGAACAAGAGTCCCTAGGTAAATCATGACCTTGAGTGCTGAACTATCTCCAGCCCTGGTTTATGTCTTTTTGGCTGTAAATGTCTCACTTGGGGTGTTATTTATTGTGTTCCTCTTAGCAATGGTAGCTCCTCAGCCATGCAAAAGCCCCAGCAGCTACTCAGCAATAAACCAACCAGCACATACCTGCTCTTTGTGCCTCAGCTCTGTCCCCACTGAACATGAAAGTGAGAAGAACCAGCAGATGGGGCACACGGCACCTCCCTGGGATGGACATATCCCCAGCTCCTCTCTCACATCAGCTTGTCTTTCCTCCACGCTGAGAAGCTCTCTGGAAATCCAGCCCGTAGCCTGGAAAGGCAAATAAAGAGCAAGAGTTATCCCCTAGGAACACAAACAGCAAGGTTTTGGAGAGTTGTCTCTTCTGCCTGGCATTTTACTGGGCTAGCCACAAAGGGCTCAGACAAAGAGGCAGGAGTTCACCTACTTTTCCAAAGCTATAGCCTTTCACTGGCTCCATTCAGTGTGCAGCAGCCTGAATGGGAACAGGAGAGAGATTACCAGATTATTATACTTTAATTGAGCCCACTGCCAACCACACAATCAACGCAGTGGAGTGGAAACCATTCCTGACCTGGCCCCTCCCACACATTCATCATTAGAGACACACAGGGCAGAGCTGAGATACAAACCACTGCAAATCACACGCGACCACTTGTCCCCTCCACCCCTTGCTGCTGTCAGAGCCTCAGAGCTGCTCAGAAATCTGGTTGGGGTTTTTTTTTTGGTCCTTCCCTACAGTAGGAAACTCAGCAGCTTCAAAATACAACTTTCAACTGCTTGGTTAAGAGTGCAAAAGCTTAGGGGGGTGGGTGATATTCAGTTCAGGTCACTGGTTGGAATTTACCTGGAGTGACTGAAAGCACTGAAGGAACAAGCCAGGTAAAGTAGGTGGGCTGGTAAAAATCAATTAATCAATCAATTAATCAGTCAATGATCTTCAATTTAAGGTCATTGGTTGGAGTTTACCTTGATTGAAACCACTGAAGGCAGCCACTGCTGGAACAAGCCAGGCAAAGTAGGTGAGCTGGTAAAAATCAATTAATTAATCAATCAATCAATGATCTTCAATTTAAGGTCATTGGTTGGGGTTTATCTTGATTGAAACCACTGCAGCCACTGCTGGAACAAGCCAGGCTGTTAAAAGTTTATCTCCTGTTTTCTAACACAAGACCAAACTATTAAATAAATAAAATGTAAATATTTGTTTATTTACATGATGCTTTTAATTATTTTTTATTACCTCATAGAATCATTGCACTTCTATTAACTGCTTACCCCAACTAGACCAATTAAATATTATTTACTTATTGCTTTTTATTATTTTTTTATTAGTTCCGTGAATCTTTGCATTTCTATCAACTGTTTATCCCCACTAGACCAATTTATTCAATCAATCAATATTATTATTTACTTATTGCTTTTATTATTTATCTCATAGAATCCTTGCAGCTCTACCTACTGTTTACCCCCACAACACCAAAACAATAAATATTATTTACTCATTGCTTTTGGTTTATTATTTTTCTGTTAGTTCATAGAATCACTGGAGCTCTCTCTACTGTGTTTACCCAACACAGCGGGCAAAACCCTTCCCACTCTGTAGCTCTTGCTGCCTATGGAATCATCACAGAAAACTTTCTCCTGGCTCCTCAACTTTTCCATCTTTCCCTCTGTAAGGCCCAGATTCCAGTGGATATTTTCCCTAAATAAAAATGTAATAATAATTTAAAAAAACCCTAAAGAATAAAATATAAAATAAAATTAA
>JAOEGS010018130.1:0-17980 GCA_025447755.1 Corythornis vintsioides | reverse complement strand
AAATTAAAATACCTACAAAGAAAACAATAAAAACGGAAAAACGATGAAAATAAATCCTGTTTCTTGAAGTGCCATCACTAAACCCCCCGGGGCTCAAGCAGGTGCTGCAGTTTCCACCTCAGCCAGACGATGTCCCTGTGAGACAGCGAGGGGCTGAGCTGGGAAAGGCAGGATCAGAAGGGGCTGGAAGCACCGCAGTGCCCCTCAGGAGCTGGAATTCCCTTTTCACTGAGCACCCTGCTGGAATTCCCGCCCAGGGATCAGGATGAGCCCCGACGCTGACGCCTCAGTCCCGCCTTTCTCCTCCCCTGTGTTTTTGGCGGGAAGAGATGTTGGCTGGCGCTGCAGGGAGCCAGAGCTGAGAAGAGCTGGGAATAAGCCCCAAATCAAATCACAACAGCTGCTTAAAAATGCATAAGCATGACTTGTGGTGGCTTACTAAACATTTGTGGTCCAATATTATTCTTGTGTTCAGGCCAAAAGGCATCATTTCATCCATTTATTCCATCTTTGTGCTAGAAAAAGTCTCTTCGCTTGCAACCGCCTTATGTGTGGATGGATCAGGGAGCAAATCACCCATTCACATCAACAGGACTTATCATGGCAAAGAAATCTTCAGGAGTATGAGAAAAAAAAGCTGGAGATAAAGCATTTTTAGTGTTTTCCACACTGCTTTCTTCTCCCCCTCAGTCTGTCACTGTGAGACTGAGCCCAGCTTGAGCATTTATTTTCCCTTGCACAAGAAAGGGTCAAAATGGAGCCAAAAGTGTGACAGTTTAGGCTTCCAAATGATCCAAAAATAAGAAATTCAGTTTACTTGACCCTATTTCCAAATGGCTAATGTGGTTTTGTTTTGTTTTTTAATTACTATTATTTTTAGTTCAGCCTGTCCCATGGGAATAATTTTCCTCAGTGTGGCCTAATGCACAACCTTTAAAAAGACGTCCTTTGAAAACACCTTTTTCTTTGTATCTCATAAACATCACTGGGGGAATCCCTTTGGACACATTGAGATGTATTAAGAGATAGTGGAAAAAAAACCCAAACTAAATCCTAACAAATCCTATGGTGTCTGAGTTTATTACCAGACTCCAGACTCTGTGTCTGAGGCTCCATTTTTAAGAGTTGAGTGAGGGGAAAAAAAATAAAAAGGAGGGAACCAATTCTGGCCACGTGCAAACACGATGTGGAAATAGCATCCAGGCTGAGAAACGTGCTGGTAATTGTAAAAGTGAGCTCTCTACACTTAAAATACAGACATAGTCCCAAGCTATTCATACCCCCTCACAGCTGAACAAACAACGGGCAAAGGACAGACACGAGCTCCACGTAACCCTCAGCCTGAGTGGTTGGTATGGAGTTATAGGCAGTCAACAGCCTCTTTTGAGCAGTAAATGCTCTGGGAAATGCATGCTCATAAAAATCATAAAATCAAGAGCTGAAGGAGAACTAGCGCTTATTTCAGAAGTATTTTAGTCTTTGGGTCACTGTTGGGCTTCCCTTGCGCTTTCAGGGGTGCTGCTTTCTCCCTTGAGGCTGGGAAGAGAGGAACAAGTTCTGTTGTCCAAAACATCAATCACAGAATCACTCAGGTTGGAAAAGACACTTGGGATCATCCAGTCCAACCATTAACTCTACAAAGTTCACCCCTAAACCATGTCCCTTAAAACCACATCCAAACAATCCCTAAACACACCCAGGGCTGCGGACTCAACCCCTTCCCTGGGCAGCCTGTGTCAGGCTCTGGCTACTCTTGCAGTAAAACAATTTTTTTCCTGATGTCCAGTCTAGCCCTCTCCTGGTGCAGCTGGAATCCAGCCCCTCTTGTTCTATCAAGTACACATCCAGAACTGAACCACATCAAGGAGCTGTATTTTATCATGGTCTTTATTGCTGATTGAACCAGTCAAAGAATATCCTGACATTAGTTTAGTTAGAAATGAACCCCCTGTCCACTGTGGTTTCTATGAACACCCCCATCCACTGCTAATGAGATGATGGTGGTTTCTATGCTGATCTCTCTGTCCAGCCAGAGCCTGACCCTTAAGGGACATTCAGTGATGTTATTCTAACCTTGTTTCTCAGATAACACTGTCACATCACTGTAATTCAGGTGACAAGGAGGAAAAACACATATGAAAGAGCAGAAGCAAAACTATTTGTCTAGAGATGGCATCTCAAAAAAAAAATCAAGGGAAAAGAAGGGGCAGATACAAAGAATGTGGCAGGGAAGAAAACTTTGTGGCATTTCTGGGACAAGGAATTTAAGCACAAAACACTAGATATTCCCTGTCAGCTTCTCCAGAGGCTGCTTTTCTTGTTCTGGTTTGAGAAGCATCAACAACAGCAAAAACCATGTGAGTTAGAGATGGAAAAAACCAGAACACTTTCTGTAATCTCATACTTCAGCAGAGCGATCCAGTCACAAATATAAATAAAACAAAACAAAACTGCAGTCACTAGTCAGATGAGCATTTCAGGAGCCTGATCTAATAAAAATGCTTCTACCTCCTGCAAGCAAAAGTTCAAAGAGCCTACAGGGACAGAATAAAGACCATTGATTGAAGGCTGAATGTAAAAAGCATGTCCAGTTATGGATGTCAGCCTGCTCATTAATATATCTGAGCTTTTACCTACATTTTTACTACATCCTACCACTGAACTCTTCATCTCAGCATTCAATTCAAGGGGGGCTGATACCATTAGTGTGCTTAATTTCACCCATTTGTCTGCTGCCACTGAACATCACCCTGAGCTATAGAAATGGTCTAGCTATGCTGGCATTCATAATGTGATTTTATATGTCCTTGGTATGCTCCTCTGAAGAAGAGGTTTAGCCTGGGGTGAAAAAGACAGTGTGTGATTACACAGCTTTTCACATGCACTGAGGAGAGGAGTGAGGAATGAGGGAAAAGGAGAAGAACAAAACCAACAAAATACACACAAAAACAAAGAACCACACAAAACACCACCAAACAAAGAAACAAACAAAAAGTACACACACAAAAAACCCCAAACACACCAAAAATCCCAAACCCAACGTGGAACAGGAATACATCTGATATCTCAGAGTCAGCTTGTTGATCCTGCCTCTCCCAACTACTGAACTGAGCAATTTAATTATCTAAATTATTGCTGATATGAGCAGGAATCCAACTGTATAAAAGAGAGATGGGACTTCTCCTCCCCTCTGCTCAGCCCATGAAGTCGTTTATCTTTGTTCCATGCTTTTTAAAGAAATCATTGGATGCCATTTCTGGAAGAGATGCATCTTCCCAGTCCTGATCCAACGCCAACTGTAGTTAATGAAAAGAGTGCCATTGATTTCAGTGGGCATGATTTCAAAACCCATGTGAATAATAGAGCAGAAAATTCTCTGCTAACACCAGAGTTGTTCCAGGGGTGCTTTGTTTGGGACAGAGAGTATCCTCAGCAAGTTTGCTGATGGTACAAAACCAGAAGGTGTGACTGGCACACCAGAGGGTTGTGCTTCCAACTCCAACAGCTCTGTGATGCTACAACTACAAGTGATCCAAAGTCTGCTGAAATCAAGGAGGAGACTGTCAGCTGCTCTGCAGTAAGTTGGATGGGGATGCTCATGCACCCTGCTAACAAACAGCTCTCCAACATCTGCTTCAAGTGCCAAAGAGGCTGCAGGTGCTGAAAGAAACTTTTCTTTTCAATATCACATCTCAAAAGCAGCTTCTACCCTAATCCCTAAAAGAAGGATCAGACACAGAGAGCCAGTCAGCAAAGTGGTCTGGTGGCTCCAGAGGAGATGACAGAGGGGGGTGGGACAGATCAGCAGACCATTCAATCCCATCCACTTGTTTGCCTTAGCTGAACTCTGTTCCTCTCCTGAAGTACCTGCTGTTGGAACTACCAGGGACCATCAACAATTATTTCTGCAGGTCTGTGCAAGAAAGTCCATACTGAACAACCAGGAGGGGGAAAAGAATAAATAGCTCTTTCCTGCACAGCAATTTCCATCCAGGAGACAGAACAAGACAGGAATTGAATGGAGAGAAAAAAAAAAAAATCCCATACAGTGGAGTGTAACCAAGAGTCTTAGAGAGCCATAACACATTCCCCAGGGGGGACTGGATTAACTCAGCATCAGCATCTCCTAATTTCCTCATGCTCCACTTTGCAGCCTTTGAAAGAGTCTTTTCACCTCCGTGGGGTCGGGTGTGCAGGCACAAGGAGAAGGTCAGAGTGAGAATCCAGCCACTCCTGACTCCTTCACCTACACTTGGATCAAGCATCCCTCAAATTGACCACCACCACCCCCCTCCTTTGTAAATGCATCTGCCACAGAGGCTTTCAAACAAGGCTGTGCTGGCTGCCTGCCAGATGCCTGCCATTCTCAAATACCTCGAGTGCCAGAGGAGGGCTTTGCAATGTATTTTTTGCCTGCTGCAGCCACACAGCCTAAAAACCTCGATGCAATCCCCCCGGGTATAACCTCTCAGGGATTGCTCCAGAGGAAAGAACTCCAGATTTAAACTGCACTCCTGTATGGCAAGCTTAGAAATCTATTGATTGGCTGAGAAAACCCTAAACTAACCTGCTAGAAAAAGTCTCTGTGATAGAGCCTCCCAAATCCTGTGGTTGGGGTAGTCCCAAATCCACACCACCATGCCCAAATTAATCCTGTTACCTCTCCTACAAATAGGCTGCATTCACACAGTGGGAGCAGTCACAGTCTGGGCCTAAATCTCAGCTTCCTGATGGGACAAGACATAGGTGCAGCCTGCTGTGCAGTGCCCCAGCTGCTGTGCCAGGGGAGAAGAGATGCCACAAAGTGATGCTTCAAACACTTGACATCTGGCCAATTAGCTACAGCAAGTCACTGCTGCCTGCAGGGTGGTCACATTAACAAGGAGTGATGGAAGCAAGACAAAGCTCAGAGATCATGCTCAGAACACTGGCAGGGGCTGCCCAGGGGGGTTGTGGAGTCTCCTTCTCTGGAGACTTTCCAATCCCACCTGGATCTGGTCCTGTGTGACCTGATCTAGGTGATGTGATCTTTCAAGGTCCCTTCCAACCCTTACCATTGACCCTGTGATCAAACTGCTGTCCCCAGAGGAAGCAAACAATTCAAACTGTAGAAATAGTTTGCTGTGGAGTGGAAAATCCTGGGATTTGTCTCCAAAATTACATGCTCAGCCTGTCCTTACTGCTGTATGTGCAGAGAATGTTGATTTCTCACAGGGCCACAGCACACAAATCCTTTGCCCTAAACCCTATAACCTGTATAGGGAAAGTCCAACAAATCCCATTTCCTCTCAAGCAGAGGCAGAGCTCTTCCAGCCAGCAGTAATTGTTAGGAAAAAAAACTCCTTTAACGTGGAGCCCCTGGAGGCTATTCAATATGAGAGTGCTCTGCTCTTACAGGGCCCATTTCCTGCTTTTTATATCCTCATGGAAGTTCTTTCTGCTCGTGGAATGAAACCTAATATTTTCTTTTTTCAGTACAGCAGAGGATTATGTCAGTAAAAAGACCCATATGTCATGGCTTTATATAGTCAGCTCACAGAGCTGGAGCAAGGGATTGGGATGGGGTAACAGCCTAAATCTGTTTGGAAAATAGACAACATGCTTTCTAACAAAGAGGAGCCTGCTCAATGCATCTCCCAGAACTCTGCTGGGGCCAATGCAAGGAAGAATTGCTTTGGATTCCTTGCCCTGTCCTCATACCAGTTCTCTGTCACTCTCAGAGTTGTTAACATCACTGTGTCCATCTGAAATGTTCCCCACACTCACCCAACACTTCTGCTGAGTGGTCCAGATGACAGGAGACTTCCCAGCTACAGGAACATCATCTCCTCCTTGCACTGCCTGGGTGAACTTCTCCACATGTCCCAACAGTTCAGAGCCATCAATCTCATGGAATTTTGTTCAGAAACAACTACTTTTGATTTGCAAAGCCTTTCCATGGTGCCATTTTCATTGTCATGAAACCTTGAACTCTACTGTGGGCACCAAGTGAAAGCTCTGTGAAGAAAGGTGATGAAAATGAGATACCTGTAGTTACAGGAGAGGTGCAGAGAGCACCTCCACTGAGGACAAGTACTGCCCACTGCTTCCAAACCAGCTGGATGGATATAGGCACTTGGAAGCAACCCTTTCCCACCAGGTATTCCAGAAAAAAAACAACATTTCTTGCCTCCTTGTTGCAGCAAGGGTTGGCAGCAAATCATGACCTGGAACACCAAGTGGGACTGGAACCCAAGGGTCTTTTCCAACCTGAATTATTCCATGATTTTCACAGTTTTCCTTACTTCCAAAGCTGGTGGCAACCTTGCAGACTGAACTGTTACCTCAGGAACAGCAAATTCATCTTCAGGTAGGTGTTTTATGACACTGTACCCAGGTGCTGTGTTCAGGTAGGTGGCCAAGAGCAACACAAAGGCCACCTTGAAAACAGAGACAACTGAAAATGAAAGCACCAGGATCAGATGGCAGGACAGAGCAGTTACCAGGGAAATAAAAGCAAAAGCAAAATTGAGAGGGAGACAAGGAAAAGCTGTAGAAATGGAAAAGAGATTTAGACAGCAGTGCTAAAACTTAAATAACACCTGTGCATCTCTGGATTTCAAAGATGAATTTAAGATGCTGTCTCACACTAGGTTAGTTCCTAAGACATTGCAGAGCTCTGGTTGGGATTTCTCTCATTTAAGTTCAGATTGTAGGTGTCTAGCATGGAATGTGGTTTTATCCTAAATAACATGGAATGTGGTTTTATCCTAAATAACATGGAATGTGGTTTTATCCTAAATAACATGAAATGTGGTTTTATCCTAAATAACATGAAATGTGGTTTTATCCTAAATAACACGGAATGAGGTTTTATCCTTGAGCTCCTCAGCATAGCTCCTCTTAAAAAAAAAAAAAAAAAAAAAAGAGAAAAAACCAATCCATAGCCAGATTGATTTTATCTTTTTCTAAGGAGCACGAGTAAAATAAATGAACTACTCAGAAGTGCTTCTTTTCCCCAGATGCAATAAAAGGAGCCTAGACAAACAGCTAAGATTGAGATATTGATATTTCAACAGATACTGATATTTAACCAGATGTCTATCTGGTCAAGGTGACATGACAAAGTCAGCCAAAAGCAGCAACAGCTAACAGATGGTAATGGCAACCATAAAAAAAACCCAACTTGAGCCAGTTCAGAGGCAGAGGGTGAAAAAAAGTGAAGTATAAAGTCTTTGTCTCAAGGGGAACAGAAGCAGCACATCCAGATTGCTAAACAGCTACCCCTTCCTGAATGACATTGTCTCTCAGAAGCAGGTTTGGGAAGAAGGAACAGCAAAGTCTTTGGGAATTTTTCCCCAGTGTACACCTCCTGTGTACCTCCAGTTTTTCTCTGAAGAGCAATTGGTTTCATCTATCTGTTGCCATTTAAAAAGGAAAGGAAAAAAAAAAGAAAATTAAAGATGTTTAGTCTGTTTGTTTTCCTGTTTTTTCTCTGTTAGCAAGACTTGGAGACTATTCTTTGTTAGATAAAAAACCAAAGGTGTTATAACTCTTGCTTTCCATGGATAAGACCCAATTTGATGCATGAAATGGAATATCATGTTGCTGTATTGAGGGAACAGCTTTCATTTACAGATTATTCCAGATGAAAGGGACAACTATGTACAGCCTGAACTCCTGCCCAACATAAGTTCAAAATTATTCTTAATAATCCAAATATCTCATCTGGATCAAGTACCAATGATTCTCTTGTGCAATAAAAAGACAAAAAAAAAACCAAACAACCAAACCCCCAGAATTCTCAAGATGAAGGCAGCACTTGGCTTTTTCCTGCTCTCTCCAGAAACTGCTGCTGCTTCCCAGTGGCAGCTGGAATGCTCCAGGAGAAAATGCAAACACAAGGTGATGCTGAAGCCTCAGACTAAGGAAAAGGCTGCATTTCTGTGCAGCTAAACAGTAAATACCTCAGGAAGTTCTCTGCAAAACTCTGCTGGTAGCCATAGCAACTGCATTCACTGTATTTTTTTTTACTAGAAAACATCTTCTAAAGCTATGTAAGAAAGTCCATTTTCCAGCCATTATTTACCCATAACTTTCAGGCCTTTCAATGCAATTCTGCTCTCCATTCAGCTCCCACTCGTGGCATTGGAGTTGCTGGGGTGACTCCCAAACTCAGAGAAGGAATTTTGCCTCCAAAATCCAGTCAGCTCAAAGCTAAACTGCTGAACTGTGGCTTTTATTAACACTGCCATCTCCCAGGCACACCAGAAATGTGAGGAGAATAAGTGGTGTACATCCCAAAAAGGGGATGAGAAAAGAAATCATCTTGAAGAATTCCAAGTTGTTAGGTCTGGTGAAAATTTGCTTTTTTCAGAATGCTCCCTTCACTCACTAGCAAGTAAAGCAGCAAAACTCCAACTTTTCCTTGGGAGAGGAAAGCTTTGAAGAGTCTCATAAATTAAGATTAGAGAAATGATGCCTTTTTATGTCTTGCCCTCTCTATATGATTGGAATCATAAGTGCAATAGCAATTTTTGCTATTTAGCTGTTGAAAGGGATTTCCCCCCAGCCTGTGGGATGAATAACTATGGGAGTGCTGCTGCTTTCCTTCAACCACCTGAGCAGGAGGCAGCTCTGGGCTTGACTCTGAGGAAGAAGTGCACTTGACATTTGGTCTCCCCTTTGAGAAAACACCATTTTCTTCCCCTCTGAGGTGCATGAAACAGAAAAGACTGAAAGCATCACGTGGGGCTTGACAGACCTCCTGCTTCTGAAACCCATGGAAAAAAAAAATCACTTTAGAGTTGCTCTTCTCACACATCCCCAAAGTCTCTTCTCCCTGACAATGGACCACTCCTTGCTTTTCCACACCACTGTTTGATGTATGGACTCATTTATGCACAAGCAGCAGCTTGTCTAACTTGCCTGCAACTTGACTAATTGCAGAGAGCTCGCCGTGAAAAGACAAACAAAACCCTCCAAAAATAGATAAATAAAAGAAAATCCTTCAGAGAACACGATTAGATTTCTTCCAAGAGCTTAGTTTGGGGATGCTTTTTATCAAAGCTAGTCCATTACTTTCACAAAGCATTGCTGCAGCTCCAGAAATGACACTGGGTAGCCAAGAAACTGTGTTTTCCCTGCTTTTTCATACTTCAGAGCTGAAGTCCCTGTAAGGTTGAAAGCATTAAAAGGCCAAAAAAACCACCCCCAAAACATGAAAAGTTATAATAAAGATTTCAGAATGAAGACTTTTGATGTCACCTGAAGGCAGAGCAAAGACAGCTGTAACTCAGTGTAACCAAAATGCTCTTCTGTGATGTTATCACCCCTGTTATTCATCATCTTAAAGCATTATGATACCTGGAAAATATTCACCAGTTGTCATCTTCTTCCTAAGAACATCCTAGAGGCAAAAAGGTTTCTTCCCCACATAGCACTGTGCTACAAGGGTGTCAGCTTTGTAGCTCCTGCCTGGGAATTACAGCAGGAGGACTCAGCTCTGCACTGGCAGCAATTCAAGAGCAGGGAAGCCAGGACCATGAAACGACTTCAAAGGCAGCTGAGCTATTGGAAAGATGATGCAAGTGAAGGCTGAGTGTTCAATCTTAACACATTTCAGTCTCATCAGATTCCAAAGAGCAGGAATCCATTCTTTTTCTTCCTAGCAGCAAATCTCTGGTATCTCAGAGCCTGGCTCCATCCTGAGGTGCAGCTGCAGCCCTGGGTGTTGGTGTAAATCACAAATAAACCCCCAAACTAAACCAGCAACACAGAAACTGAGCCCCAGCAGATTCACACATGAGCAAGGTACAAATAAAGCCCCAGAGATGCTGCTGCTGAGCCTGAGCCACCTTTCTGCAGAGGACAAACCCTGAAAAGAAATACCAGAGACTGTAAATCTCTTCAACAGGGGACTCTAAGAAGACTCTTCTACTTAATGAGAGACTTCTCTTCAACCACAGCTTATAAATAGGAGCATTGCCCTCCCATAGTGTGAATCTCACAGCAAAGGGAATGTTTCCAGGGGAAATGCAGATTTCATCTAGGATGGGGTGATATGATCCCATTTCTCATCAGAGAAAAAAGAAAAAGAGGAGGAAAAACCACTTTTTTTTTTCCCCCATTTGACTCTCAGTCACGTTGAGACCTACCTTATTTCTGAGCTCTGTCCTGCAGCAGAGGAATGTGTGTCTTGCAGGCTACAGCCCTGGAAGTTAAGAGGCAGGGATGGGCAGGATGTGGGCAGAACTTGGGATCCACTCTACCCCTCCCAGGGACCAAAGTAGCCTCCCAGCCACCACAAATGCAGCAGAGAAGGATGGCAAGGAAGGGCCAGCCCTGATGTGCTGCCTCCCACAACTACTGCTTGGCCAACATCTTCCCACACCTCCTGCCTGGCCCAGGGCAGCACTGGGCACTGCTTCACATCCCTTCCAGCTGCAGGGACACCAGTCCCTGTGCTGGTCCCAGTGCCCTCAGGTGCACTGGTATTTGCAGATAGCCATTTAATGCAGCTGCTGCCTGGAAACTGTGGTTAGGGGCTTCTAGTCTGAGATCTCAAGCAATCACCTAGGAAGGGTATTGCCAGAGATGCCCCAGCTCACCTGCTTGGGCTGTGGAGAGCAGTCTGACTGCACTTGGGGGTTTTTTTTTGGTCCCTTAGCACATACAAATATTAAAACCCCTCTATTTCCTATTTCTAAGCATAGATTTCAACAGTTGAGAGCATTTAAAAAGTAACATATTACAAAATGCTGTGCATTGTTAGCACTTCATGTCTCACCACTGCACTCATCAGATCATTGGAAGCCAGGGCAGAAAATGATGTATTTATTTGAAATACCACATCCTGAATGATGTGATTCCAAACTGAGGAGAGCCTTTGCTAGCTCTACTGATTTAGTAACACAGCTTGCAAAGAGATCAATGCTCAGACAATCCCACTGGTATCTCAGCACACCTCTTAGCAGATTAAAGCACTGCATAATTTTTTATTGGAATGACAGAATCTGCCCCTAGATAAAAGACACAACAGTAGAAACCTCAATAAATTGGGAGTCATTTTCCACTTAAGCCTGTGTAACACTGAACACACTGTTGAAACCTTAAATCACAGATAACTATTGGTAGTGACAGAGCCCTTCTTAAACTTCATGGATTTATTCCCAGGAAGCATTAAACCAGAGAGAAGAATTGCCTTCATTTTCCTGTCTCTATTTCCCATTGTGTTCACACATTGTTTAAATCACAACCCCCCCAAAAAATGACTTTTTACTAAGAAAACATCAGTGTGAACAAGGTCAGAGGCATTTCCCACAGCACAGGTGATACAAGGACCTGGAGAAAGGGATGTCTGTGCCTTAAAAATACAGTTGGATCTAAAGCAATCCCTGAGTTCCCACCCACCCAGGTGGGATCAGGCAAATAAGATGGCTAAAGAAGAGCCAGAAAATCTGCATGCACAATGGCATGGATCCTCCCACCTAGGCATGGCTCAAGAGTGTTCATAATGCTGTTGTATTTAATTGAGAGACTTCATAGATAAAGGGCAATTTCAGCAGCCAGCCTGGTGCTGACAATGGGAAAATCCATGCTCTGTGGAGCCTCTTCATGACAAATCAGAATTAACAGTCCCCCTTTTATAATGGGAATAAGGGAAAGAATCATTTAAGTGTCTGTGTCATAGAAAATTGTTGCCATGTCCCAGCAATTATTTTTTGCTGGGTGTTTTCAGTGCAATAGAAACACTGTCTGTGTGCCAGGGGTATCTGAACTTGGCTCCAGTGAGCAACTCCAGCAGCCCAAAGGCCAGGATTCCTCAAAGCCAAGGCAATCCCTCCCCCTGCATGGGCTCTGCAGGACAGAAAGAGAAGATTTCTGAAGATGATGTGCAGTCCAACAGCCTCACACTTCCTAGATCACCCATGTGTGATCTCCCTACCTAAAATTAGCAGCTTCATTTTATAGCCCACTCAGAAGGGCCACAGCCTGCCCGGGGTAGTGGCCCAAAGTCTGGGAACAGCTGCTAAGGGAACAGGACATTAAGGGAAGAAAATATGGCCATAGAAATATCTACTGAAAAGGGGGAAAAAAAAGTCAAAGGTGGCAATAAAAAAAAAAAAAAATACAGGATGGTGAATTAAAAAGGAGATGAAGAAACTACTCAGAAATATCCAGTTACAACAGAACAGAAAATGCCCTCAGTAGTAAACCCAAAGAAAGAAGTTAAATAAGCCCATTTGTAAACTGCTTTAATGTCAGGAATCAACCATAAAAGTACTTATCCATATCATTAAGAAAACCCTCCAGAAAGCAGGAAAAAAAAAAACCACTCTTAGAAAGGTGGTGCCACAATTAACCAGCACCCAGGGCAGGGGAGATTGCTTTGAACCAACTCCAGCACAGGGCAGCTGATGGAATGTCAGACTTGGGCCAAGGTTGTCACCCCAGGGATAGAAATGAGCAGTTCCCTTCTGCCCCAGCTGCCCAGAGCACCTCAGCAGCTTTAGCACCTATGCTAAAGCCTTGTCCTTTAGAAAGGGAATAGGGATTTTTTTATTATTATTATTTTTTTTCTTTATTTTTCATCCCGCTGCAGGAATCTGAAGAACTACTGCAATGTTAGACTTAAGTTATTAATTAATTGGGGTTTATTAATAAATGAATATCCCAGTCAGGAGTTAAACACTGTGCCTGACCACTCTGTCAGAACCTAGGGAGGTTTTTGAAGCTTTTCTGGTGTATTTTACACTGAGCATCCTTCTCTTCTCAAGTCCTACACCACATTCCTTTGCACTCCGACCTTATTTTGCACTTCCTAGGGGGAAAGACTTCATCCCACCAGTGAAATGGATTCAGGTTTGCAGGGCTGCCCAGTACTGGAAGTGCTTTGCAAAGCTGTTGTTTCATTCTCAGACAGTCCACACAGAGTTTTTTGTAGCCTTTACCTGCTGATGAAATCGGAATTATTCAGGTTCTGTTGTACAACTGGTAATTAGCTTTATACTAACCATGGAGCCCAAAAGAAAACCCCCCTGGTATCCTCAGCTCTAAACTTCACAGCTCAGAGAACATGGTCTAGTTGAGAGGTGTCCCAGCCCACAGTGGGGAGGCTGCATTAGCTGATTCCCTTCCAACCCAAGCCATTCAGTGTAGTTCTTCTGATGACAATCAACAGAAATCTGATTTCTCTGGAAACAAATCCCTGGGTGCTGCCAAGAGGCACAAAACTCCACGTGGCTAAGCAAACAGTGCTGCAAGAGCTGCACTTGGCTAATAAGCAGTCAAACCACAACCAAACCCTGGCTGGGCTTAGGCCAGAGAGCACGAGCCCAAAAAGACTTCAAACTCTCAGTTGTTCCAACTTCCCCTCCCAGAAATATGGCAAGTTTTGACACCTCCTATTAAAATCACTTCAGGATCAATGCTGGGGACACAGCAATCATCAAACCCACTTGCTTCCACTGCACTCTGGGGGGACCCTTCTATTTTGCAAAGCATCCAAGATTAATTTCTAAGGAACTGAATCAATGCAAAGTAAATAGCTGCTGATCAGCTGGGGAAGGGCAGCTCACATCTCCTGCATAGCAGATAAGCTCTGTGACAGCAGCACTCCCTGAGCAAGGGGAATCCAGACAGCTGCATAATCAGGACTGACAGCACTTGCAAAAATACTCTTATTTCATTCATTCCTAATGAATTGCCAAGGCTAATGGTGCTTTGAGAAGCTCTGTGACACTGACCCGGATCAGCTCCAGGTCTTGAGGCTTTTTTGGCCACCTCTGCAGCCTCTTCCACCCCAGGCTGGGGTTTGGGGCACTTCAGGGAGCTCTCAGCATCAGCTGCATTGCTGTTCGTGTGGCACAAGGGCTTGCAGGGGAACCTGCCTTCTCTTTATTGCCACATTTCCTCCCTACCAGGGAAGAAATTAGAAGTTTTTGATGAATACTCATATTGGTTTACAGAAAGAAGCCTTCAAAAGTCAAAATACTCCCAGACATCTCAGGCTCCCCACAAAATATCAGGTATTTGCCATGAAATCCTCAATCTAATAAAGAATGGGAACCCAACCTGCTTTCATCCTCCCAAGCAAAAAAAACCTCTTTTTTTCATGGTTGTTTCAAGCAGCAGAAGGAAACAAAAGCATCTCACTGCTTCTATCACCTGAGATGTGAAATTCCTTTTCCACTAACCAGTAGGAAGTCCCATATCTATTGTCTGTCAATAAAGTTGATGATAGGGGTGGGTTGTTTATTTCCCCCCCACACTCCAGATTAAATCTCTAATTTATACCCTAAACCCCTGGTAGGTGCTATCCACCACCTACCCACCTACTGTCAATCCTCCAACAGCTTTCTCAAGGCAATAATAATGTGTGGAGAGTTGGATTTTTTTCCTTGCTAGGTGAAACATCAGCTATTTAATCTTCATAGGGGTTTTTGTGAAGCTGAGAAAGAGAAATCCTGCCAGTCACCTCCCACCTTCATGTTCAGACTAGGAATGAAGAAGCAGCTTTCCCTCAGAGCAGAGCTGCTGACCCTGTTCTGCAGATCACATGGACACAACAAACCATTTCAGCTGCACTTCAGGAGTAGAGTGGGGAGAAGAAATCAGTGCAGCCTCCTCAACGTGCTCCCAGCCAAGCTGAGTTCCCAGGTGTTAAGGCAAAAATCCTTCATTTCACCTGTAATTTAGCATGATGTCATTTAGCAATCATGATCATCAAGACTAACACCTCCTCTGCCCTGAAAAACACCTCAAAACCTAGCAGTGGTTTGGTTTTTTTCAACAGAACTTGAAACAGAGACCTGTAGCTGTTGTGATTTATTGCTTCACAAGATCTTGTGCTTGCTTGCCAAGGAGAATAGAAGGCTGAGAGCAGCCTGAGCAGACCACTTCAAGGCTGTGTAAAAATCCCCAAAGCACAGCTCCCTGTAAAATCCTCTGCTTGGCTCTGCTGACTGACCTGGGACAGCTTCATCTCAGCCTAGCTTGCCTCGTGCCTGATGTGACTTCCATTCAAGAGGATCCCTGAACATTCAGCATCAGGAACAAGCCCCTGGGAAAACACCAACTAAAATGAAGTGGATGATGGAGGAAATGAACAGTGAGCTTGTGCCCAAAGATGATTAAATGATTTACAAGATGGTCGTTTTCCTGCCTTTTTTCTTTTTTTTTTTTCCCTGCTCAACCTGCATTTGAAGAACTGAAAACTATGTTTTAAATTCCTCAGTTAGAGGAGCTAACTCAGTGATTTCTCCAGATTCTCTCTTTCCCTTTCCTCATCCCCAACACTTGAGTGCCCATACTCCAAAAGGGAGGCTGGAAGGAGATTCTTTCAGTGCCATGCAAGACAGTATCAGGTTTATCTGAGAGGCTGGGGAATGAGGCACTGCCTGAACAGCTGCAACAGCCCAGCATCACCTCTATTATTCAGGTGTGATGGGAAAGACAAGGTGTTGATATAATTCAGGGGGTTTTCTTCCAGATTTTGCTCCTCGTTGTGAGAAAGAGCCTAAGAATGGGTTTTAAAAGGGAGGAACTGCAATCACCCAGCAGTGATTAATCAAAAAGGTTTTTAGAAGGAAGTGTTGCAGTATGACAAGTTGAAATACCCTTTGAAGCCAAGATAATTACTGAGCACATCTCAGAAACATATTTGAGCAAGAACATTCTCACATGCTGGAAACAAAAGCCTTCCTTCGTTCCTATTATTTGCAGTATCATACTCTCCAGATTCAAAAGTTAGCTCCAGCAAAGGTGTTTGCCCTAAAACTCTGTGAAATGTCAGCAGAACAAAGAAAAAGATTTAACATATACCTGTAGGTACCACAGACACACTCACCCACACATTGTCTGGGTCTCCCAGCTCAGCTAAATCTTCCCACAGACCACTAAAAGGAATGCTACCTCCTAATAATTCCTCTGTTAGGAACCCACTGGGGACCTTGTTCTTCCACCACTCCTGTGAGTCATGGGTGTGAGTCACTGAGGTGCTTCCCACACAAGAAATCTTCCACCAGGTAACTATTCCACACCAAAACTCTTCTTATTCATGGCATTGGTCTCGCTCAAATTGGAGAGACAATCACTCAAACCAGAGAGAATATCATTTGCACTGATAAAACAAGCAAGGTTTGGCCCCAGAGTGGATCCCAGGAGAGAGAGGCACCATCAGTTGCTGTTCTGCAAGTCAGAAGACCTGGGTTGGTTGGTTTTACCTGAGCTTTGCAATATATAGAGGATTGCCAATGGAATAATTCTACCCAAAACCAGATGACATTCATCTCCTCAACTTCTCCCAGCTCAGTTTCTTGGTATATTCACAATAGCAGCATCCTGCTGGGAAATCACACGTAGATGGATTGAAACTTCAGTAGAAACTCCTAAATTAAATACATTAAAAAAAGAAATAAAAGTAGCCAGAGCTACTTTCTACTTTTTATACTCTCTACGAAAAGCTTCTGAAGTGGCATAAACCTTGCAATCCCCTGCCTAAGACCCCACCCCTACTATTTTATCAATTATTCTTCAGTATCCACACAACCCCTCCCAAATCAGACGTCAAAACAGGCATTTGTCAGAGAAAAAGAGGAGCCTCGTGCACTCCTCTAGAGGAAGCCTAGGTAGGGCTGCAGCTCCCAGCTACAGAGAGGGATTGTGCAGGTGCATTTTCCTCCCTCAGTGGCCACACTGCACAGATGGGCTGTGTTATTTTGAGGTCTTCATCAAGACACATGCAAACCAGGCACAGCAACACGTGCATACTGATGATGCCTGTGCAGTGTCAGCTGGGAAGCACTCAGTTTACTTGGATTTTTTGCTGCTTTTGTTGGGTGGTTTGTTGTGGAGTTGGCTGTTTGTCTTTTTAAGAGCACTAGCTATGTATACAGAAGTGAAGGAGCTGCTGAATTAGCTTAGGGAAGACTTCCTGGCTGTAGGCAGAAAGTGATGCACAGGATATCTGTAATGAATATCACAAATATATCCTGTTAGCATGGCACAGAATTGCTGCATACTGAGGAACTTTGTGTCAGGCAAAGAGAAGACAAGGAAAGCATTAGGTCAACATCCCAAGGTGTACAGAATGAGGAGAACCAACCCTAAAACCAGGAATCATCATCTTGGCATCTCAAACCTCCTGTCAGAGCTGGGCTTTTGCAGTGGCTTTGCTGCTCAATCCTCTGTGCAGCCACTAACCCCAACCCCAGGGCTGAGCCCAAGTTCAGAGACAGACTCACCTGGCAGTCTGAAAATCTTAACCACTGACAAAATAAACCCAGTTTAACAATCACATCCCTCAGTTCCTTCAAGATTCTCTGCTTTTTTTGAAAGGCAGACTCTGTTCCTGCACTTCTGCATAAAGAAATAGTATCACTGCAATTTGGATTTGAAGCGAAGGAGAAATGAAAAGCAGGGGACAAAGCGAAGTTGTGTTCGGAGTCCCATGCTGGGCTTGTGAAGCGACAGATGCTCTCTTACCTGCACAAACACAGCACCACCCCAAGCGGTCAAGCGGTGCCCGGCTCCCGAGCCGCACTCAGCCCGCAGCCGAGCTGGGTGAGCCCCGCACGGCTCCAGCCCCGGCGGGACCCCGGGAGGTGCGGGGCCAGGAGCGGGCGGGCGGACAGACGGACACGGGCAGACAGAGACACGGACGCAGGGCTCAGCACCCCCCTCCCCGAACCCCCTGTGCGCACACGGGAGCTCACGGGGACGCGGCGGGGACACCGCGGGGATGCGCTAAGAACCGCATCCCCTGAACGCGCTGCCCTGCTGCGGGGCACCGGGGAAACGGGAAATGAAACAGGGAAGGGAAAAAAAAGAACGGGGGAGGGGAAACGAAAAAAGCCCAAAACCAACGGGAAAAGAGGGAGGGTTTACAAGATAAATAATGGAAAATAAAAGGAAAAAGGGGAAAAAAAAGGAAAAAGGGAAAAAGGGGAAAAAAAGGAAAAAGGGAAAAAGGGGAAAAAAAGGAAAAAGGGAAAAAGGG
>JAOEGS010018129.1:4634-20679 GCA_025447755.1 Corythornis vintsioides | reverse complement strand
TTCTGGATTGACACAGAACAGTTGTGTTTATGGGACAGATATCTTCAAGAAGTACACAGGAAGGTCCTCACCATAAGGTTGCAGGAGGGTGGTTTTATGATAGTAAAGCAAACTTAAAACAAACAACAAACAAAAACAAATAAAAAAATCCCACCAACAGCCATAAAAATTGTCCACAACAAACCAAACAAATTTATTCTTGAGACCTATAGGAAATAAATATATGATCTGTTGCTCACAATAGCTAGAAGCAGAAGAGAATAATATGGGAATTAGACCTCATTACTGAAACGTGCCATACAAATTGTACTTTTTTCATATACAAATACTTAATTTGACACATTTGAAGCAGAAAGTTTCACAGGAAGTTCTAAAGAGTGTGCAATATATTTATAGGTATATATAACAAAAGGCAAGAGACAACTCCTAGCAAGTAATGTATTTAGATTTTCCAGCACTTCCCAAGGTCAAATATATCTTCTTATGACTAATGATTTATTTGAATAGCCAGAAATATTTTGTAAATCATCTATGATATCTTCTCATACTTCTGATACAGTTATCAATAACTACTACCCCTGAACAAATTGCCAGCTATAGCAACTTATAATTTAATTTTAAGGAATTCTAGAAATTTGTAACATGAAATGGAACAAGACCTAGCCACAAGACCCATATATCTGTCATTCCAAAGCCTAACTGCATTCTTTGCTCAAAAGCTAAGAAAAAATTTATAGTCTATGAGGACAGAAGAGTGAACTCAGAAAAAAAAATAAATAAAATGGGTGGGTTTCTTTTTGACATGTAAAAACATTCCATACAGCAATCCTGTCAGCCTCCATTTGTTTTACTTTTTTTATTAAATCTCTGTTTTTAATGTGTTCTTTTAAAATAAGGTCTTAAAGCCTCTATGAACAGAATAGGGTTAAAAGCTCTATAAAAAAAATACGATGGCATATGCTATGTTATTTCAATAAGAAAACTCATCAGAATTTTTTGCTTTTTCTTTTGGTCAGAAACACAAATGGAGAAAAAAAGAGGGAAAAATAAAATAAAATCATTAAAATTAAAAAAAACCAACAAACCACAAACCAAAACAAACCCAACTCTTTGCAGCGATGATAAAACTTTTCTAAGCAAGGGCTTGAAACTCCAACTGATTGTGATACAATTCTGCTCTGTCTGATTTGGGTCATACAGTTGAACATGGCTCTTTGTCTTCTCCAGAAACCTAACCACTAGGCTATGCTGTTGCTCTGCAAATAAATAGTTAGATATTCATTAAATACAAGAGTGAGATTGACAGCAAGCTACTAACTAAAGCTTTAAGCTATGATTCAAATGATTCAGGCTCAATGTGCTGTTCCAATGAGTAGGTTGTTGAGCATTTTGAGCAATTCAAACAGAATAAGCTATTACAATGAGAAAATACCCAATAGTCTGATTGTCAGAGCAAATAACTTTGATACATAGACCAATATGTCCATCTGATGGGCATCCACTGAGACTAAAACACACATTATAAAAAATATCTGGAACAATATATTGTTCAACTGGAATTAAGTCATCTCTGAGATAAGTTTTTTAAAAATAGCACATTTTCTGTTCAAAATCTACAAGTATTTTTTAAAGGTTGACATGGTCATAATTTATAGTTCGATCTTAAAAAGTGCTGAACACTCTGGATCTGTTAAACAAACCCCGTAATAGATGTAAAATTTTAAAATAGGTCTTCCATATATTTCCATGAAAAAAAACCAACTGACTTTTCTGATTTTAACTTATTGATACATTGGAAGGAATATGCCATTGGTCTTAAATTCTTTGTAAGAAAAAATATTTTATTTCAGTTATTATATCTACTTATGTGGGTCCTTGAAAGTCAGATTGTTTCCATCTCAGCCATAGATTTCAGACCGTTGAGAAAAAGATAAAATATTATTATCAAATATTTCTTATTTATATTTCATACTTTTGGCAAAGTTTACAATGTCTTATTTTTTGGAAGTCTACCGTGTATGATAAATTCGATTCTGCTAGACAGTTGCACTCTGAACATGTGACTAGCCTTATGATTTTAATAGGACAATTCCAGCATTTTTCCATTTCATTGGTTTGGGCCAAGTAACACATCTTTGTAGGAAGGAACACATACTTTAATCATAATAGGAAATCTGATCCATTAAGCATATAATCCATAAAATATATTACACAGTTTAGACTAAAATTTAGGAATTCAGTTAAGCAAAACTACATACTGAACCTGATGGCCACCAGTGCAAGTGAACTAATCTTTGATGTCAGTTTTCAAGACAGCTTGGGTTGCAGTCATCATGCACTGATAGAGTTAACAGTCCTGAGGGAGATGAGCCAGCAAGGAATAAAGTCAGGATGCTGAATCTTAGGAAAGCAAAATTCCAGCTCTTCAAGGTGTTAGTCAGTAGGACTATGTTTAAAATAGTTTCTGCATAAGGAGAAGTCTGTAACTGTATTACAGTATCTGTACCCTGACAGACTGGTAAAGAGGGAGAAGAAACTGTTGAATTTTCCAGAGACATGGCAAAACAATATATTCTCACAGAAACAAATGTTCAGGATTGGTCTGGAATGGTGCCCTAAGTTAAAAATCTTAGCATTGCTCTATTTTCAGCACACTTCTATGAAATATGTTTGGCAAAGTGTCACAGACTCCTGTAGTGCTGGCATCAACACAGGGGACTATTCCCACCTGCCGCTATCACTTACTCTGTTATATGGAGTGTCAAAGGTCTGTGACATCCATTCAAAGCTTCCAGCCAAGCTGTCAGATAATATTGCACAATGAGCTCTCTGCTTTTCCAGTTTGCCTCTTTTTCTAGATGAAAATTGCACATAAACCCCATCCTCCTCTCTCCCATCCCCTCAAAACACCATGAAGCTCCAAAATCATCAGAATATCCTCACTCTGACTTTACACTGTCTTTACAAAATGAAAAGCAATTTATTTAAGTTGAACTTCTCACAGGTGGTTATTGGTTATCTACTCCTCATCTCAACATATGGATGAATCTATAAGCACCTGGAAGATGTATGATATTTTGAAATATTCCACATATTCTGAAAAACAAATCCTAACCTCCTCATCTGAGTTACTACATCATTGGATACACTATTCCTCTCCTTTCTTTCTTAGACTCAATTCATGAATCATAACAATGTCCTTCACACTAAGGACTACTGTGTTAAGGACCTTTGCCTGTGATGCATGAGGCAGTTTCATAGTTTGTCATAGCTCAGGAGAAGGTTCTGTTACCTAGGAGCATGAGATGGGGACTATTCATCATGTTGCACATGTTGGAGGGATGTTAATGACTCTGGGGATATATATTTATATTTATATATATATGAGCCTAACAGGGAACCAACATGATGGGTCTGACAATTGCTGTGTGGGACCAGAAGGGTTTACATTCCTTCATGACTGTGATATCATGGATATTGCAGTGACGACTGCCACAGGACAAGAAATGAGCAATTCTGACTTTGGAACAGGTTTTGTAGTAAATATGTGGTGAATCAATTTTGGGCCCTTATATCCAGTATTATTAAAACAAAACAAAATATTGAACACTTTTCATTAAGTGAGAATTGTCTATATATCCATCTGTGCTTTGAATGAAGAAGATCCTATGCAAAAATACCATGTGATCATGCAATTAAAAACTATACTGAATACATAATATTAGACAACAAACACAATCACTCTCACACATCACCTACACATGATTGTTCATTCATGTGTTATGATTTTACCTCTGTTCATAGATTTACTCCAGGATTTAAGAGTGTGTGAGATTTAGCCAATCAGATAGATTTATCTGCATCTGTCACAAAGAAATATAAATGTAAACTAGCTGCTTAGACACTTCGTAATTAGTAGAGAGATGTATGCTATGCACAATTTGTTCTAGATACATATTTTAGGGAAAGCATCCTAAAACTACTTAAGTCCATAGCTTTGACTATAAAAGTCTGAATGACTTCTTCAAATGTATGCAATATAGATCTCTAAGATTAGACAATATGAGTATGTTTACTTTATTACTAAATGTTTATTTCATGCTAAAAATTCCTCCTATAGAAGCATGCATAGTAAAATAAATTGCAGGTAATATAGCAAGAAAGAAATATACAATATAACAATTTTGTCTAGTTTAAGTGTCTAAAACATTTACCTACTCCACTGAGAAATATTTAAATGAAATGAAAATGTGTAATTACTTCTTGAAATGTAAACTATACTTTCACAAACTATAATAATAAAAAAAAATAAAGGTATACCAAACAAAGTAACAATTGAAATAATTAGTCATTGTTTAGTAGGGTGTTGAAAAACAACATACAGAGAAAAAGTTTATTTCTAAAATGCAATTATTTAGTTACGTGGAACCATTCATTATTTCCCCTGAAATCAATATTACAAATGCTCAGTATTTTCTTCTTTAATCTGAAATTAGACATCCATCACATGTAAGTACCAAGCAGAAATGATTTGCAGCTCTAAAAAATTATGCATGCTCAAAATCTGATTGCAAAATTGATTGTAAGCATGGAACTTGACATTTACCAATTATATCACATTACTGCATGTGACAGTAAGAGTTCCTGGCATGTGGTGCTACATAGGCAGACTATATGTGAAATGACAAGATGAGCAAGTTAGGCACATTATGAACATCTCAGTTCATATTTATATGTTAGGTAGCTCTTAAAGTATTACACATTTTTTTTTTAAAGTTGCTAGTGTCTGTTAGCTAGTGGCAGTCTATTGATTGCCACTAAAATTGTTATCCTACATACTTAGTGAACAAATATATACTTAAGATATTATAGCTATAATATTCAAGACTTATATCCCATATGAAATGACACATCATCAGAGAAAAAATGACACTAGAGAAGATGATGTTTAAGCACTAGATACATCCTGTAGTGGAAAAATTGTCATTGATGTCAGAGTGTTGTGTGAGGTCCATTAGTCTTGATTAGGACATTGACTTTATAGGGATGTACACTGATGCTGTCTTCCATAGCATTGATACAGCACTATCAAGTTTACAAGTTCCTTTGTACTGATGACATTAGTGTGACTGCCTGACTACATCTCTTTATTTCTATTTTCTAAATAGAGATTCAATTTACTTTTATCTAAGGAAGTTGCACATGTAACAAGAGGAGTTTCAGATGCGTCTGTCTTACGTCTCACAAAAAAAAAAACCCAAAAAAACCAAAACCAAACCAAACCTACATAAGTGTGCATCTTCACCTGCTAACATCACACAACTTTTACTATCTTTCGCTCTTGTTTAAGTTCTTGAGGGAAAAAAGAAAAAAAAAGGTTGTTTTTTTCTTCTTGTCAGGAGAATAATATCTCTGTTTTCTACTATACTGCTTAGATGTATAATTCAGAGTCCACTGGATGGAATGCAAAGACTTTCATCCATCTTTTTGTATTCAGATTGTTATGCAATGTGATTCATAACATATATATGAGATAGTATTCAGTGTTTCTTGTGTACTAAATTAAATACAAATGCAAAAATCTGTTAGAAAACATTGTAAAAGTTTAATGAAAATCAAATTGCTATTCAAGGCAGTTTTATTGAATCTAACTTTATTGATATCTACATCTCAGCTAGTAGTTCTGGGCTGTAGTTGGGGAAGAAAAGCTGATATACTTTTTTTTCATCACAACCAGAAGTTGGCATCTCATATAGATCATATCAATTGCACCTTAAATGTACTTGTTTCTCTACCTTGACTACAAAGAGAGCCTAAAGTGACTAATAACATTGTAGATAGTTGAAGTGATTCCCACTCTTATCAATTTCCATGTTGATTACAATAAGCATATATTTTTAATGAAAATTATCAATAATCTTACTACTATTATGTCATATTACTTCCCACAATTCATGTAAGCTATAATTTCTTAGAGTTCATTAAAACATTTCAAAGATCCATACTTTTACAGGTTTTTGAACTGTTTAGGGTTTTTCTTTGTTGTGGGGGGGTGTTTCTTTTTTTTTTTTTTTCCGTATTAATTTAGAAATTAATTACTTAATTTAGTATCAAGAACTTGGCCTCTAGGTTAATTTGGTTCTTTCTCAGGGTGTATCAGAACATGTGGAGATTCCTGGGTAACAGCTATTTAAGAACACTCACCCATAGAAAAATGAACTCTTCAGTATTAAGCATTTGATCAATATGAGAGTTTCAGAGGAGAAAGTAGTGTTAAAAGTTTATTCATTCTGTGCACTCTTTAGAGATTATTAACTGTCTTTATTATATTAAAGCAAACCCAAAGCCATCTGCCAAAGGCGATTGTGTCCAAGCACTGAAACCATTTCATGTGAAAACTCATTTTCAGGCTCCTAATTATTTTTCATTATAGTGGCAGTGTGGAATAGATTGGAATTGGACAGTAATTGCCAGGTCTGAGCAGTGCGGACCATTGCAATGTATCAGTTTAGATGAAGTGTGACAAGGATACATCTAGCTACTATATAACTTCCATTAAGCAACTTCCCTGTCCCTGATCATGTAACACTTCATAGAATGTGGTCAGCACAAGGTCATAATAATGGTTTTCTGTCTGACTTCAAGTATTTTGTACACGCACAAGCTGTTAACCCTCTCTGTTAGTATCCCCCTAACAATGTCCAGTTATTAGAGTTGTTAAGCATATTTACAGTATTTCTCCACTGGGGAAAGGAAAACTTTAAAAGGTTACAGAACATGTATATTTTAACGCTAAAATATTCTGGAATTGAGAAACAAATTATCCAGAAAGCATTAAAATGTTTTTCTACAGCACTTCATGTGTTAAATCCTACAATGTACATCAGAAAATAAATGCTTATGTTCAACTTCTAAATCCATAAGCATTTCTTGCAGCAAAACTCTTTTATCTCACATTTCAGTATTTAATTCAGTTCTCCCTTATGTGTGTCTACTTTCCTTCCCAGAACCATTAGGACTTGATCTAGCAATCTCTAAATAATAATGCTCACACTGACTTTACTAGTCTTTTAGTCCTTTGCTTTAATGAAATGATCTGAGATACAATATTTCAACTTTATACTTTCCTTACTTATATGACTTTTTTTTTCATCTCATATTTAGAAAAATGTATTCTTAACTGTGTGTCTTTGTTTCTGAATACTCTCACTACTGTCTAGGGAAAAAGCATCTAACGTTCAAACAACAGTAGTTAATGACCAGTTCTGAAAATATCCCGACTTCAGTTTTTATCCTCTCTGCTGTAATTTAATGGAAGCATCTTTTGGCAGCAGCAGCACTAAGGAGAATGTTGGCTGTTCCTTCCACCTAGGATGCCAAATACTATGACTCTGTGGCAGATATTCAATCACATAAAGCCTCTTTTCAAAAGGTGAGCCCAAAGTTCATCTTATCTTTTCTTACATACCTAATCTGTACTTTCCACACAATGAAAGTATCTGTCTCAATATTTCTGTAATGTGAGGAGATTGTGCTGTATTCAGAAACATGTCATAACAGTACCTTAGATATTTCTCAGAGACATTATATACTGTACAGCTAAACTGACTGTAAGACTTTGCCATTCAACAGCTGAAAAGACATACAAAATGTCAGTTCAAGCACAGGATGATTAAAAATAATATTGTTTTTATCTTCTGTAAACAGTGCTAAACTTACATAATTCCAAGAATGACAATATATCACTTCATTTTCCAATGCCATTCACAGGAAGGACATTTTTAAAAAATAATTAAAAAAAATGGAAGAAGATATAATTAATGAAGTCATCTGTCATCAATGAACCTGTAAATTAAAAATGTTTTAGAATGTTGTGGAAGGATAAGGAATTAATAATAAGGCACTCTGAAATTGTTTTTTTAGGTCATTTTGTTTTGTATTTATTTTCTCAAGAGTATGTCAGTTGGTTAATTTAAACACAGTGGTGTTTTCTGACTTTCATTTTTTTTGTGAAAGCTTAAGTTTGGGGGAAAAAAGAAAATAAAAAATTTAAAAATCCTTTCCTTATGACTATAATACTAAAAATCATAGTCATACTTTATATACAAACCAAAAAAAATTTTTAAAGGGTATTCTATGTCTCAAAGGAAGCAAATACTATCTAAACTACTAAAAGGAATTATTTAAATAAAATTTTATGAAGCATTTAAAAAAAAAAAACCAGCTAGATCATTATTTGTAGAAACTATGCCCCTAATATATATTGGAACAATAACAGTTACCATATTAGTATATTCCAGTTTAAAGGAGATAATTATAAATTTACATATGCATTGTCTCTGATGTTCAAGAGTCATGTTAACTTTGTATCAAGACTGAATTCATATCCCATCTTCTCAGTTAACTTCACTTTCTACAAGTCTGCATATGCATGGTCAAACATACTTGCTGAGTTCCCTGGTGTGAAATGTTCAGGGAATTGAAGTTGACTCCAATCCTCCTACAGGAAGGGTTGACCCTGACTCGACTGACCCATAGACTTGCAATGATATTTCAGTACCTTGCATCTTCTACATTACACTTTAATGCCAACCTTCCACACGCTGTGCTGATGCAACTGTCTTATTAGATAAATCTACTGGCAGCAAGACATAAAATCCTCTGGGGTAGCTCCTCATGCAATATAACAAGATTCCAGAAAAGAGCTATATGAAGTGCTAAAGACATGCCATGAGTATTCAGAGATTATATGCTTCAGTGCAAAGTTTTTGTTCTGGCAAAATTTCTAATGAGCAATACAAAGCCATAACCTAGGATATGACCCATACAAAAACTTTTAATAAATGCAAGTCTACAAAATTGTAGACTTTGGATCTAATTTGACTTTCCTGGGCATCACAACACATTCAGCCATTTTACAGTAAATGAGATAGGGGGAAGGATGTGTCTATCAGATAGATCATCAATCTTTTCAAAGTGAGTAGACCTCATCTCTACAGTAGAAGGAGTTAGAAATTCAAGCATCTATGTCTGAGGCACCTGTGAAGAACTTCTGAGTCTCAGGCCATTGACAAGTAAACAAATACTTTGTCTCCAGAAACTGACCTGCCACATTCTAGACCCTCCAGTTTTCCCCCAGCATGCCGTTTTCTACAATGTCACAACTGTGGTAATTACACATTCATACATGTGGGTGGTATATGGGAAGGTCTACACATGAGCTAGGGAATTCATACCTTGCACATGTATTCTTTGATTAAACAAATAATGAGATAAAAATTCCATGTTTGGCAAATAGAAAAAAGACTCTTCTGATTGTTTTTCTCCATTCATATGTGATCTCACACTGAGCTTCCCAATACATCCTCTTCCCCCTGAGCACCAGGTATACTTCATTCAAGTCATTATTTACAAGAGATGTTTAGTGTTCAATACTCTATATATCTGCTCCAATAACTCAGACAATGCAATAAAAAAATATCTCTTAAATTTTCGAACGACATGATAAGAGGCATGTCAGGCAGGCTGGATAATTAGGTTAAAATTAAAAATTACAGGATGAATAAAAAGCATGATTAAATTTATAAGGCACAAACATAAGGTAAAAAATAACTGGTTGAGAAGGCAGAAAGATTCAGACTATCAAGTGTTTATGAAGGTAAGGGTAGTGACAGTATGAAATGGATTATCTCAGGATGTTGTGGAGTCATTGGATTCTTTAGAAACATCCATAAAAACTGACAGAGGTATAATTGATCTGCCTATAGAGGTCTTTCCAGATCTACCTTTCTTTTCTGTGATTTTTACTTTGTACTGACATGGCATAAGTCACTAAACACACAAGCATTTAAGTACTGCAATAGAAAATGGTTGTATCATTGCCAGGGCCCCTGGTGCCTGAGCAGAGCCCGGTCGTCTCTGTTCTCTGGTTATGGCAGGAGTGCAGGCACAATGCACAGTTTTTGCTCAGGAATTGTGCTCTGTAAGACCCTGGTTATTGAATGTCTCAAACCTTGTAAGATGATAAGATTTGGGTGAGAAAAGGTGTTGATTGTTTGTTGATAGCTTCATCTCCTTGAGAAGATAAGCTTTAACTTAAAAAAAGATATGAAGATAAGCTTTAACAAAGAGTTTAGTCCTGTATAGGTGGGGTCCTATCTTTCTTTAAGTGTTTCTGCTGATGGGGGAGATTACTTTTAATTAATAACTCTCTTCATTTTCCTTGAAATGAAATTTTGCCTTAAAATAATCACAAAAATAACAAATTTATTCATACCGTTTGCTGATTTTTTCATTAGGGGCAACTAATACATTTTTTGTTGTTGTTTTGTTCCTGGGAGTCATTGTTATGACTGTCACCCTGGCAGCCCTGTCGTGCAGGAACAGCCTCTTTCAGAGGATCACAAAGATTCACTTCCCTCATTGTCCACCAAGTGGGACAAGACAACATATAGCTGCCATGTGTCTTGGCCTGGATTGACTGCTATATTTGCCAAAAAATGAACAAATATTGAAATACAACTAACACAATATGGCTGGTTTATGTGTCTACTGCATGGACATGTAGTGCAAACAAGATTGTGTGACCCTCAGACATGAATTTGGCTGTGACTACCAAAAGTAGAGGAGCTACAGTGAAGGATGCCCAGAAAAGTTTATTCATTATAGTTTACAGGGTGTCTCAGTTATTTCTAATAATATTTTAAAAGCACATCAATAAATCATATGTCATATTCTTGTCTTTTTATTCTTTTTTTCACAAAAATAGAAATGTGAAAATAAACTTAATTACAGTATCACAATCCAGTAAAATATTTCAATATGGAATTCCAAGAAAAACACAAATTAAGAATTTTATTATTCTGTGCTATGAAATTTGGTATGAATCAGCATCAGTTAATTAATAAATATACAAACATAATATTATAGCAATAAACTCAATTATTTTATATAGTAACACATTAAAGAAATAATATATTTATTTCACTGGCTTCAGTGGCAATCATGCTAACTTAATCTAATAATGACTTTTCGCCCTGAGGTGTATTAAATATTTTACTTTGTAATTGCAGTCCAGTGTAGTAACTAGTGTTCAAAAAGACCTAAACATATATTCTTTGGAGGAAATAGCTTAAAATACACCCTATTCATCTCTCCATTCAGTGCTACAAAATAGAATTATTCAGTCATAGAGAGCTAACTGGTCAAAGAATGTGTTGCTTCAAACCATGAAAATTGATTGTCCTTGAAACTTTGTTCTCAGTCATGTAATTTATACTCTTACTATTAACATCTCATCCTTCTGGAACTGTGTGAAGCTATGGCATAAATGGAGGATAAACATAAAAAGTGATTGCCTATTGATGTAGTTGAAGAATCACAGCTATTATTGTCAGGAGATTTAAATGTGCCTGAGACATGCCATTGGATTGTATTGAAATTATTTAAGAAAGTTAACGTACTGGGGTTTTTTTTTCTTTTTTTCTTTTTTTTTTTCTTCTTTTCCAATTTGTCTAACACAGATTCTTTATTCTTTTTTTAGTGTGCAATTAAAAAAAAAAAAAATGTTGGAAGGGAAAAAAAAGAACAGTAAACAGGTCCTTTGAGTTGTCTGATCACTGATGAAGTGTAAGTTCTAAACATGTGTTCATTACCAGTATCAAAGTACATAACTTTCTTTCATTGTATGTACATATCACTTTCACATATTTATATACCTAGGAAAACAAAAAGTGTGACCATCCCACCTTCCTTTTTCACAGAAATCCTACTGAATTCAGTGGCAGTTCAGTACATTAAAGGCCTGTAGTATCAGGACATGTGCGGTACCTTTAACTTACCTGTCATTCAAAGATTTAAACCATATAAATGTTGACTCAGGAATTACATTTTTCTACAAAATAAAGAAGTAGATGTTTTCAGAATATTAGGATTGTATATTTGATGCAGTTTACTGTATAGTGTTTGATGTTGCCAGCTCTTTTCACTATACAGTGCCTTTGAAATGAATGGAATGATCATCTCTCTGGAGTTTAAAGAGAAGTACAAAGAAAAATGAGAGAAAGAATAATGAAGATCAGGTTCACTAGCCTTGTATTGTCTAATAGCTGTCAAAATGAAATAGAAGTTATCAGAATGATCATAGTAAGGGAGATAAGCTCTAAACTAAGTCCTATATATCAGTGTCAATGCAATATCTGCAGTGAAAGTGTAAAAGTTAAACATTAAGAACTTCCTGTGAAGGCACTTGCAATGTAGTAGTGTAAGACATATAATTTAAATGACATCATCCCTCTACTCTTTTGACCTCAGAGCAACTGTATATTCAACTATCTCTATTCAGACTCAATCATAAAACTACCAGAGTGAGTGAAAGAGGAATACACTAATTTTAATTTCATAATAGATCAAAATATGTAATTTTTATTTATTAATCTACATGATTAAAGTATTTGCAGACTTCCTATTTCCACAGTCCTAATAGACCCAAAATCTTTATTGAGAAATTCTGTGACTTGATCACTTATCTGTGATAAGTTCATTTTACACATGAAAATTAGACGTATGAGAAGACTTCATGATCAGAGGGGGAAATAAATATTTTTCTTAACAAAAGGAGGTCTTAAATACATTATGTCATATTTTTAATTGCAACTACAATCTGAAAACCTGCCTTGAATATTATATGGCTGGTTATTATTAAACACTAGTTGACACCTTTCATCCCACATTTCTTGGAATTATTTCTGTGTTTGGGCTGGGGGTATCATCTCAAAACATCCCTTATTAAAGAGAAATGCCATAGAACAACTTCTTTCATACTTAAACCATGGATAGTTTTAGTCCCATATTATTTTATAGGTATCTTTTTAAGTCTACATAGAAGTTCTGAATACATAATAAAGAAATGATAAAATGCTTATTTTGCACATTTTCATAACCACTTTCAGAGTCTGACATAATGCTGTCAGAAGTACAGCAGAAAGTGTTTATCACTCATTTTACTAAACATAGTCACATTACAGCTCCATTATTTTAAACACATGAAATAGACAGAAAATTACTGTACCTATATAAAATATCATTTTATGACAATGAATTCTAGTTACTGTTAGGTCATTTTGACCCCATGCTTTTAATAACCTCCCATTCCACATTACTTAGAATAATTTCTATATTTGTTTATAATGTGGAAAAGTACATCAGGCTTCCAGATTGTATTGTTCAATTAAGGATTTTGAAAAACTGGTCTTCTCGTACAGATTCTATTTTCATTTTCAAATATGACATCGTTACAAGAGTTATACTAACAAGCTAAAAAACTATCATCCATACTTCCTTTTTATTGCTGCCTGCATAACTTTTAATTAGGAAATTGTGAAATTATTGAAGAAGCTACAGTATAAACAGAGTAACAATTAAATACCTGTTAATGCAATTATAGCCCAGTTATCTCTTTTAATTAAAAAAGGTTGTCATTGATAGGAAAACAATAATATATATGAAACTGCAGGAAAGCTTCTCCCAAAAGTTCTTGTAAGGTAGTTGTGTTCATCAGTATGTAAAGGTAAATAAAAGCTATTGCCTTCTCATAGAGTTAAACAATTCAGTGAATAGTCTAAAGCATGTTTTAGAACCACAGGAGGTGAACTGCCCATAAGAGTTCTGGTTCATTAGCAAGGATGGCTGATGAGAAATCAGAAAGTAATGAACTGTCAGCATCTAACTAAACCACAGAACAAACATAGTATAAAAAAATGAAATACACAGTTCATGGAGAGGCCTCAGTAGAGCCCTTTGCAAGTCAGAGAGGTAAATACATTATTTACAAACACATTTATGGTAACCTATTTGAAGTAGGAGTAAACATTTAAAAAAAGAAAATCTCAATCCCCAAAAAATGTTTATTGACACAGTGGCAAAATAAGTAAGATTAGAACTATCTTCTCACAAGTCTATAAAGATTATACCTGCAGCAATAAAATGTTTTGTTTTGGTTTGGGTTTTTTTCTGTTTTTAAGTATTAGAAAAATTGACCGAGGAAGCATGGTTTTTATTTAGAATTTACAAATAAGTGTACTGGATTTTGTTTCCCATTCCATTAGATGAACACATTTCAATTATATTATTCAGTGTATTTTACTTCTGTAGCATGACTTTATCAATGATTTACGAACTTTTATGTTACTTTTCATTAATATTTGATGTTTTGTAGATAGAAAAGATACAGTGTTACACAGAATTATACAGAATTATTGTGGAGGCTGGAATAGACAAATACTTTCTATACTTTTTTTTTTTTTTTTTTTAATAGACAATTACTTTCTAGTAAAAGACATTTCAGACTATTTTAAACCCCTGCTATTTCCAACCAGGTTCCTCCAGGCATAGGTGCTCTTTGAAAAGACCCTCTTGCTCTCTGAAGGGTTACACAAATCAATTATTTGACTTTATGGTGTAAGCAGCAGACACTGTAATAGTGATATTTGGCCTCAGAGTGATTAAGAAATGCTGATCGATCAGCAAATTGTTTGCTTTGTAAAGTTTGGGATTTAGGAGATTAGATATAAACTGTCCTGTTAGTATTAATATAATCAGCACAACAACAACAACAAAAAAGAAACAAAAACAATAACACAAAACAAACAAACAACAAAAAAGACACAAAAAAACCCCCCAAAACAAAGCAAAAAAAACCAAAAACAAAAACAAACCACACACAAATAAGATAATTTGAAAACACCTCAAAATAAATCATGGCACCTTGCTGATTCCTTGAGCTCATGTAGGATTGTTGAATTACTTAACTAACCTCATTTGATATTAGAAATTAATTCAATAGGAATTTCATTTTGATATTATTTAAAAGTGGAAATAAGCCCTGAAAAGGATATTGTAAAAGCCTGGTTTCCAGTGGATAGATTGGCTGGCATGTCTTACAATCTTCCTTCTCATAGAAAGCAGAAATTTTCTTAATTTCTACAAGTGACTAAGAAATTTTCTAGGACACTATTCAGTGAGAAATGAAGAATATTGGAAGAATAAGTATGACTTCTAATTTTAAGAATTTCAATTAACTTCCTAGAGAAGGTAAAATTAAGCTTCACTAATGCTTTATCTTGATTTTCTTTCCTCCTTTTTTAAGTAGTAACACTGCTAAGGTGATTTAAAGAATAGGTTATTAAATGTGGAAAATTACTGAACATAAAGTATTAATATTCTTACAGGCATGTAAAATATTTTTCAAGTGAGACTTACTTAGAAATACTTAAATCTCTTATTAGTTTCTTTTCTTTCATAAGCATGCAGCCAGAATGGCTCTGAAATTGGCAAACTGCAATCTTTTCTGTAAAGAGAAGATTTTATTAATGTATTAATGGCAAAGACATGGGATTCATGTTGCATTTTTTGTCCCCATGTGCCAGAGGTAGTTATGAAAAGGACCTTCAAGGGACTTCCTCATATCTCATATCTCAAACTGCTGATGTTTGATGAGATCAAGTTATATCTGTCTGTTTGCAAACTCCCAAGGTTCTGTTTTTTATCTCTTTTTGATTGGAAGTGCCATTTATTCTCAGGCTTCTCTTGTAGCAATATTAGGCAGAAAATTAATAAAATATCTGTAGAAGTTTAATTTTCTCATTCATCCTTATCATCCAAATGTAAGGGTATTTTTTTACTGGCCTGAGTTGTATCTTATAGCTACTGGTTAGGGTTGTTCCAAGAGGATATATGTTGTTTATTTATATCTTAAATGGAAACAGGCATCCCAATGTATATATTTTTCATACAAAAGATAGATCAGGCTTCTGTAGAAACACAACTAAGTTAATTTAATTTTCAAACCAGCAATTTAACAGGAAGGACCAAAATGAAACTTGAAGTGAGTGATGCAATAATTTCTAACAACTGGAAATATACCCTGGGATGCTTTGTTGACTGTATTCCTTCCTTCCTTCCTTCCTTCCTTCCTTCCTTCCTTCCTTCCTTCCTTCCTTCCTTTCTTTCTTCCTTTTTTCTTTTCTTTCTTTTTTTTTTTCTTCTT
>JAOEGS010018128.1:0-10814 GCA_025447755.1 Corythornis vintsioides | reverse complement strand
CAGTTGAGCACTTGTGATCAGTGCAGGTTGATGGATGTTGGTCTCTGAGCAGACAGGAAGGTTAGAAATACCAAGGTGACCTTGGTGTTTTTTGCATGCTGCAGCATCAGGTACAGAACAGCCTGGCTCAAAGAAAGAAAAGCTCTGGAGTAAGAGTAACCAGCCTGGTGTAATTATTTATGCTCACATCACCAGGAATAGCTGTTCACTTATCACCAGGATCCCAACCTATGCAGCCTGGGGATAACTAGAATGAAGGAAAAAGCCAAACTGGTTTTGGGTAGTTGATTTTATTATTACATACTAATAATACATATGGACACAGCTGATAACCAGAGTAAACCCTCGTGAGACCAGTGCCAGAATGCAAATGATGGAACAGATCAAAGTGTGGAGCAGCACAGCATCTGATTAAATAAAAAATCTCTCAGTGCTGTGGAAATTCATGGTATTAAGGAAAAAAAAAATACCTTAGGAGAGGCCTGAAGTTCACAAACTTCCCAAAACACAGGAAAAGCCATGTGCATCCCCCCCAGTGAATCCATCAGGACTGAATCCCATGAAGAATTTTGCAAATTGAGTGTTTAAATCATCTTCATATTTCATATACTTTACTGTAAGAGAGCATGGTAAACTGATCTATTCTACACACACATTGCTTCACTCTTTTGGGGCATATTACAGTCACAATTTCCTATAGCTTTAAACAGCTATTTCAACCATATATACACATACATCTGTAAACAAAATGCCTAAGTAAGGGCTTCAAGCAATTTCATAGAATTATCCCAGTTCAGCTATTTGTGCTCTTCACTTCAAAATCCAAAGTGCCAAATACAAGCAGCAAGTTTTCACTATTGCAGTCTAAAATAAAACAATTATCCCATTTCCTTGTGTGAATTTCTAGAAATCATTTAGAGCCACAATTCCAATTAACTCCAAAGGAACAGGAATAATACATTTACACTAACTGCACAGCTTGCATGGCCAAAAAAAAAAGAAAAGTCTCAAAAGTTGTTTTTAAACTGTTATAAACAAGGAATGTTGAAAATTTAACATACAACTCGAAAATTGACAACAACTGCACTCACCCAGATTTGTTAATGAATAATCATACTTGAAAATATACAAAATCTGAAGTTATTACATGAAATTAAAACCTGGTTTTAGAAAGTGCACAGTAAAAACTGAAGGTAATTACTATATAAATTATCCAGAGTGGGTTATTTCCTGGTTTAGAGCTGACATTTAAGATCTGGTTTACCTGTTACAAGTTCTAAAGATTTTAAAGCCATTTACAGCACCAAATCAGTTCATTAGACCCAATACCACCCTCTGCTCCCTGGAACAAGCAGGAGCTGGATCAGGAGCTGGATCCTGTGCAGCAGCAGCAGCTCCCAGAGACAGCTGATTAGTTCCAAGCTATCGATTTTTGTTCTTCTTAGAATTTCCCTGCAACAAGAAACAAGGGAACAAACATGTAAGAAAACCTGGACAGATAATATATAAAACCTGGCATTAGATAATTTATGCCTACAGCAGTCAAGCTGAAAATAAACAGTCCACAGGCTTTTAATAATGGAAGCTCATAACTTCTTGCTCCAAAAAATCCCTTTCTTTACAGGCAGAGAGGGAAGTATCAGATATTTCAAATATCCACAACAGTATCTTATTTCAAGCCAAGCCTGTGGAAAAAAGCCATTTGAGTGATGTCCCAAGACACTCACTTGTATTAATACCCCTAATATTGTAAGGGCAGTGAAGGCAACTTGAACCATAATTCACCCTTAAGTGATGTTTTCAATATAAACCTTATTGTTGCCTCAAATTAAAATAAACTCCAAGAAAAAAAAAAATGTTGTCTACACAGAATATTCCCAGTTTAGAAGAAAATTTGTTCTACAGCTAACCAACTCACACTGGACTTGCAGCAACTCCACAAAGCACATGTGCAGCTTAAAATACTCTTTTGGGTAATAGCTACTTGCTGGCAGTTCTCTCTCTTCCTATTTCCTAAAGGCAACATTTATTTTTAATCCAAGCAACGACTCTCTCCCAGTGATAATGGCTTTTACAGCATCATTTTGATACCAACTGAATCACCCTGGACATTTGGGAACACTTGAAAATCCATGTGTACTGTTGTGATATCCTGAACTACCTCTTTACACAGCACTACTTCAAGTCTTAAGAAGTAAGACAAGTGAAGAATTCCAGAAAACATCTTCTAAAACCATGAAGTGTTACAGGCAGTATGCAGCCAAGAGCTTCCTTCTGAAAACACAACAACTCCTACAGCAAAAAAGTAGTTTTAAAGATGTTTTAAAGTTGTTTAACCCTTCAGTGAAACCTGCTTCCATGCATTACAGAAAAATCAGAATGGTAGTGGTTGGAAGGGACCTCTGGAGATCTAGCCCAACCCCTGCTAAAGCAGGTTGCACAGGACCCCTTCCAGGTGGGTTTTGAAAGGCTCCAGAGACAGACATCACAACCTCTCTGGGCAGCCTGTTCCAGGCTATCCTACCAGGCCTCTAACTGCAGGGAGATCAGCCTTGAGGTGGTTGGTCTTCTGGCTCTCATCTTGAAAGGCAGCTAAAGGAACATTTATCAGTATCCTGGTTGACCTGGCTTATTCCCCACTTGGAAGCCTTGGACATGCTTCCCAAAGAACTACAGCTTGTGGTTTGTTAAATGGCAGTAATGCAGTGAAGCCAAATGCAACCCAGATGACAACTTACTTTACTAGTCATCTTTAGTGTGTCAATTTCTTCCCTTTGTTTAGTTAAGGTCTCATTCATACTGCAAAGGTGGTCACTCATCATGCTTAACTGATCCTCATAACTTCTCTTTGTTGTCATCAATTCATCCTAAGGCAAGAAAATAATCAAATGATCAATATTAGTGGCAACTGGCAAAGGAGGTGACTTTATCTCCACTTAGTAAGCTACACTTAGGAAGCTGAATGTGGGAAATTAAGCCAAATTATTAAAAATAATCAACCAAAACAAAGAAAACAACAACAACAGAACACCAAACAATCACTTCAGGAATAGTTTCTTTTTTTACCTGAAGTCTCATGCATGGTTTGTCTTAGTTTTCCCCCCACTTTATAGCTTAAAACAGGTAAGTTTTCCAACGTTGCTTCCAGACAAGAAACAAGTTTGAAGGGTTAAAGCACAGGCTCTATATGAACACACACAGAATAAAAACCTGAAAGAATCATCAAAGCACATGCAGCTGCAAATCTCTCTAGGATTAGAGACTCACAGTGGGATAGTGAGACTAGAATGTGGCACTGAAGGGACACAGGCACTTCAGGAAGGACAAGATAGGGAGGGGAGAGGTCAACAAGTGACAAGAAGGGTGATATGGCAGACATCTGCTTCAAGCAGATCAAAATCTCTCAACCCCAGGCCCTGATCCTCAGGAGGGATTAACTATTCTGACATCTCTTGGAAGGGCAGGAAGGTGAAACACCAGCAATTCAGGAGTTCTCTTGAGTGTGGGCAAGAAATCCTTGATACCAGTGATCAACAGGTCCAAGAGATGCTCTCTGCTGAACCTGGTACTCAAAAATAACAACAAGCTGGCCAGGGATGTAGTCAGTGATAACCTTGGCTGCAGCAACCATGAGTTAGTGGGCTTGAAGATCCTGAGGGAAGCAAGATGAATAGTAGAATTACAGCAACCCTAGATTTAAGAAGAGATTGTGGCTTTTTCAAGGTCTGCTTGGCAAGATCCCAGGCAAAACTGCTCTGGAAATTAAAGGGGCCCAGGAAAGCTGAATTATCAAGGCTAAAGAACAGTCCAATGCTTCAGAAGTGAAGCAGCTGGGGCAGGAGGCCAGCATGGCTACAAACTCCTGATTCAACAGCTTGATTTGGACTCTGCTCTGACCAAAGGAGGGGTCCAGGTGACCTTCAGAGGACCCTTCCAACCTCAACAAGTCTACAATAGCATAAAAACTACTAAATATACAAACTGCATCTGCTAACTTTTGTTAGTTTAATATGTAACAGGAGATGAACACATGATGCTGAGTTGGATATTGGTTGGGGAATTTGGTAAAGGAACAAAGCAAAAGAGCACTTAATGAGCAATTCTTTTAAGTGTATATCATTGTATTTTCTGCCTATATGGAGCATTTTAGGTGCTCAACTTCTCAGGTGAGCAATACAGATGTGAAATAAATATAAAGGAAACATTTATGAATGGAATATTTAGATATACTTTCATATTGATGCCTCTCCCATCTGTATGGAGGGGGAGGACAAAGGGACAGGACATCTGTTAACAGAGGCTTCTTAAAGATTGCCCCCAACTTATTTTTGCTTGATATTAAGCTATCCATCCCAAAAAAGCACACCCTGGAATTTCTAAAGACCTTCAGTCACAGGTCTAGAAAGGGCTAAGAATTTGGTGTATCATCTGAAATCAGTCACACAACCACACAGAGATTTTCATGTGGTTTTGGTTTTGTCTTTTGACATTAGACACACCCATTTTCCTAAAAAGCCTTGACATCAAATGTGCTAAAACTCACCCTTCACTATTACAAGCAGTTCAACTTTACACCTGGGATCTGCTGGGTATTTTTTCTCTACATACTGTTAAGTTTTTCTATCATGTATCTAAATAACTGGGTAAAGACATGACCATGCTCAATGGTTGCAATCTTTCTCCTCTAACTTGCCCTTAAACATGATCACAAAATACACCTCTTGCATTATAGAACATTTTACTTGCCTGTAATCTACTGATGTTTTGACTGGCTAGTTTCAACTCTTCTGTGAGTGATTCCTTGGACTTCTCTGCTAAAGACAGTCTTTTGGCCAGGGCTCTGCACTGTCAATCACAACAGGGTGGGGAGGGTAGAAGGGAGGAGAGTTAGTTCCAGAGTATTGCCTTGTGTCATCTTTAACTGAGTGCTTTAGATGTCTCCACCCTTCTGTACTCTCTAGATTTCAATCAATTCAGTCAGAGCTTGTGCAGATATTTAAATGCAAAGGTAATGTAATGGTTAATATTAGATTTGTTTCATTTTACAGAATTACCATATTGACAATCCTCTAAAGAACTTTTTTTTTCACATAATTACTAGGAAATATTTCAGAAGTAAAAAGCAACACAAAGAACTTGTTCCACACACTTCCCAAATATCAGAGGAAGATGGTTCCTCCATGCTATGTTGTTTAGCATTAAAAAAAATACTGCTCTGTGATCCTTAAGCTTTGGTATATTCCACAACAGTTAATTACACAGCTTGAAATGGCCACTACTTGCAAGAAAAATTACTTCATGAAATGCAGATAGGAAACCAGAGATACAATGAATCACTTGGTTCATTCTTGAAGTTAAGCCTGACTTATGCCTACAAACCAATTTCTCAGTAGAGATCTGTTTTCATCACTTCATGATACACTCAGATATTCCTGAATGACATCAGCACTTGACAATGAAGTCAAAACTAGCTTAGTAACTAAAGCCAGCTGCTTCAGCTTATATGAACAAACCTATACATCACATACATTCTGCTTCTTAATATACCCAAGACAAGGCTACCAATGGATTTATTTTTAAAAAAGTCTTTTTACAGGATCCATTTTTATGCATAATAGACCACAGCCAAAAAACTATTCTTGGAACAGATTTTTAGGAGCCATTATGTTCCATATATTTCAACTCACTGTTGTAAAACTAGACCATGGAAAGTTCAAAAATGGATTTACTGGTTTCAGTTTAAGCACTGCCTGCTTGCTCACCTCAGCATGGAAGTGCACTGATTTGCTGTCAGCAAGCTGCAGATGAGATGTCAGCTCTGCTATCCTTGCCATATAGTGGTTCTTTATCAGGTCTTCACGAGACTCAGCATCTGGAGCCTGGCAAAGCAAAAATATTAGCAGATAAGATTTATGCTCAGTAGAATGAGTATTTGTATCATAACACTGCCTATGCTGAATTTTCTTTCCTCCTAGGTGCTCTATACAAAAGCATTACATTGCCCAAGCAACAGATGAATTCCAGCAGTTCACTCTGCACTTTGTCACTCAGGTGGTTGTCTCTTAATGCCTTAAAGGACAAAGGGTGGACTGAGAATGTAAGAAGTGAGTTTGATTTAACATACTAGGTTTCTGTGGACTGCTTTTACCTACATAAAAACCTTTCTGGCTTTTCCCAATAGGGAAAAATTCCTTCACATAATTAGATTGCAGAAGCTCATAGAGAGAACAATTTCTAAGTCTGCATGTTCCAGAACTTTCTTTAGACATTTGAACTTAAACACAAAACACCCCCAAAACTCACTAGTTTAAGTGACAGAGTAACCCACTAGAAGCAGCTTTTGCATGAATTGTCATTACCCTCAAGTTTTGCACTATGCAGAAGCTTCTAAGAACTTATATCAGTTACTACCTGTCCCCCAGCCCCTTTAAAGGAGTAAATTAAAATGTACATCAGTTCCCTGCAGTATATGAAGAGGGTGAGCACTGAATTTACTCTGCTGAGCCCCTTCTGGGGCAAGCATTAGGCTGTAGCAGTGCTAAATATTTAGCCTGACAGCTGAAGTTGCTCTCAGGGTGAGGTGTAGTTTGAGACAACCTGCACTTCAGGGTTAAACACCAGGCACTACCCTCAGGAATTGTTTTGTAGCTTGAGCCCTTCCTCAAGACTTAAGAGCTGAGGCTTGGAATGCAATTGGGGTTACTGAAGTACAGACAGACCAATTCTTTCCTCAAATTAGAGAGAGCAAAACTGGAGCACAGCTCACACTGCTCCAAAATGCTCACAGGAATAAGAGACAACAGCTCACTAGACAGGAGAAGAAAAAATTAAGAAATCCATGGATTTCAGAACCATGACCATAAGCATACAGACTACATGGGTGACTTGGGCCATTGCACTACAGTATTCTTTGTGATAAGTTTCACTCTCTGAATAGCAGTATTTACCAGGTGGACTTTGATATTATTTAAAACATATTACCTTTTCATGATCAGTAGTTATAGTCAGCATTCCAATCTAGAAGGAAGAAGATACACTTAAATGAGAACTGCAAAAAACCAGACATCATACTGCAAGTCATTTCAGCTGCAGCCATACAAAGGCTTCAAATTAAAGAGTAAAATCTTGCATCAATTAAAACTAAAATAAAATTTAAGTTCTTCCACCCATAACAAAGAAGAGTAATACATATTATTAATTAATAATACATATTATTACCCTTGAACATTTAATATATTATACCTTGAACAGAATTAAAGCTGACACCAACTCTCCAAATATATCCTTTGCCTTATGTAGACTAGGAAAATAAAAGGCAATAAAAGCAACAAGATGCAGCTAGTTTATATAATTATGCAACTGCTGGACTACATGGAATTAATTGAGAGGTATGTCAGTATATTGAAACACTACTTTTCATGTTTAAGAACAAGGAAATGCAACCTGGATTTCTTGAGTACCTTCTGAATTCCTTCCTTTCCACTCCAGCTAGTAAAGTGCAGTGTGAAGCACTGACAGAAAGCAAGCAGAAGGCTGTATGCCAATAACTAGTGCCATGGAACAGCACCTTCATGTAGGATCAGAGGTGGTTTTCCTGATCTCAACAGGATTAGAGATTTAGGTTTATGGGAAATACGTTGACCTGAGTTACATTTTGTGGCTAAAAAAAGTCATTCTCCTCAAACACCCAACTGATCAAGTCCAGGATCAAAACCTTAAGATGTTGGTTTACTTCAAAAATGGGGATTTCAGAACAATCCACTGGTCATTTTTATCTTGAAGCAGGAAAGTAGGGAGAAGAAAAAAAAAAATTCTATGGACTACTGAGCAGATTGATTATTTCTTACAGATGACATCCCTGGTAATACCACTTCAGAAGGGAACATTCAGAGGATAGGCCCCTTCACAATACTAGTAACAAACAAGAGAGAGCCATCAACACAAGATTACAGAAAAATCAGCACTCAGAACACTGAAAGCTTCAGTAGCTTCAAGTTAAAATTAATCTATAGTAAACTGACCTGTATGAAGTCTTACAGCCCATTGAAAAATAACTACCTACTTGTGTTTGCTTTAACACAGCAAGAGACTATAAAAGTATTGGAAACTCAGAGCTGACCTGAGATACATACTACTTGCAAAGCTTCCTAACTGCAGAGTCAGCAAAACCTAGAAGTTCTTTTCCCTTCAGTATCTCCATGATGCTAAATCATGGATACAGGGAACAAAGCCTCAGAATCCAAAAAGCTCCCAACTCTGCAGAAAACATTAGCAAGCAGCTTTTCAAATACAAGGGGCCCAAGTGTGAATGCATCTCCACAGACAAAAGCTTTCATTATTAGTGTTTCACTGATCAAGCAGCACTACTAAGAAAGTGGGTTTTTCCCCCTAGTGAAGGAAAAAGGTCACTTACCAGACTAGTACTCTTAATAGGTTCCCTCAGACTGTTTTCTGTGGTTTCCTTTTGTTCAGCTACATTTGGCAAAACAGAAGGCTCTCCAAGAGTTTCAGTTAAATGTCCACTAAGGGAGTTCTTCAGTTTTTGGTTTTCTTTCTCCAGTTTTATTTTAGCTAACTGGGCCTCCAACATCCAGTGTTCTTTTTCTTGTTCAAGTTTTGCAATTTTCTCCAAGCTCTGCTGGACCTATAGAAGGGAAAAATTTATGGTCCAGGTTATTGAACACAAAGGGAGACAACCAAAACAACCCACATGCAGGCAATGTTTAAAGACAGTATTGTTTTAAACCATTGCATAAGTCACCTAATGAATAATGCAGCAAGAGAACAACTACTGATTCCAGCTGTAAGTTTAACTGTGGTCATGTGTCAAAAATGGCCATGTTATTTAATTAACCTGAAACATGTCTTACAAAGTTCTAGCTCATAGAGCTGGCAACATCATATTAGGTGAAAGATCCAAGCAGGGAAGAAGTTTACAAACACCTGAAAGAAGCATGTCTGCCACTACCACAATCCTGCTCTATGCTAGAAAGACAAAACAGTCTCCCCCCTCCCAGCTGCTCCACCTCAGACAGAACCACCCACTTGTCCTGAAAGAAATCAGCTGTGGCATTATCCTATAACTACATGGATATTCTGTGGGTACAGCAAAACAACTCTTGGATAACCCAGACTGACAGGGGTAAATTTTACTTTCAAAACTCTGCAAGTAAGTGTCTAATTTTAAGCTTCACTATATGGATAGAAATGCCCACACAAACATGAAGACTCTGTGATCCTACTTCACCTTTATCAAAGTCTGTCATACACATTTGTATCATGTACAGCAGCACACAGAATCACATACCTGTTGTGCAAGACCTTCTCTGCTTTCTGTGGAGCTCAGGAGAACCCTGCGATTGGCTAAAGCCTCTTCGTAAGGCACTGAATCTGCACAAGGCTGCAAGAGGACAAAGAAACCTCAAAAATCCTTCACAGTAGGTCAGAATATGCATTTGACAAAACATCTTCCAAGTTTTTATCAGCTTAGTAACAGTCAGATTTAGTAACAATCACTTATCATCACTTAATTGTTATTTTTACACACACCCCCTCCCCTTGATCTCCACTGTCTGTCAGTGGATGCAAGCTAAGAATGAGTATGATGTCATTCACTCCATATTACTGGGGAATATGGGTGGAAATGTAAATAATCAGCTACCCTCTTCTCCTTGGAGTCCTGGCACAGAAATAATGAGTGGAAATGAGTAACAGAATTGGCACATACAGTGGTTGTGAGAGCAGCCATGCTCTCTAATTTTTTTCAATAGCTTTCTTGCTCTAAGGCTTCAATTTCCTGAGCCAAGGATTCTCATTCAGAGAATCCCATCCATTCCAAAACACTGAAACCCCTTCCTTTGTATTCTCTTTGGCATAACCAGCTATTAAGAGAATTGTGCTTTCTCTAGGCAAGCAAGGCAGCTGAACAAACCTTCTTCAAAGACTTCATGTAAGCAACTGCCTTTTTCTTGTACTGCAGCATACACTCAGCTGAAGGGGGGCTGATGAACTCTGTTCCTCCTTTGGGGCCATAGCTCAGTGAAGCTGTGAAGTGATCCAAGTTGTTGCTAAAGAATGAAGCAATCTAGACACATCAAAAGGCACTTTTAGAATTAAGTTGAGCAGAAAGGTTAATCAGAGCAAGACTTTTCCAAGAGAAAGAGGAGTATTTAGTGAGACTGGTCTTCAAACAAGCTACAGGCTCTTCCACATGAGTTCAACATCAGTGTTTGAAACCTCACTGCAAAGCATCCTCTTCACAGTGCCTACTTTTATCACCCTGTCCTGTTTACAACTGTGAGAGTTAATTTTCTTCCTAGAGTGCTCTGCTTTGGATGTAGTGTGGGCATAGTTGCTAGCACACTGATGGTTTAGTTACTGCTATGAAGCATTTATCCCACACTAAGGATTTTTCCCTTTCCCATTCTTTACCAGCAAGGAAGTGCATGAGAAGCTGGGAGAGAGCACAGACAGGACTGCTGAGCCAGATTGGCCAAAGGGATATTCCATACCATGGGATAACCAACTCCATAAACTATGAGGGGAAGAAAGCTGCTCAGGCATAATTCTGCAGGTGGTGAGCAGCTGCACTGTGCACCTCTTGTCTTTTCTTGGGTTTTACCTTTTTCTGTTATATTGCTTTTTATTTCTATTAAATTGTTATTATTATATTTTTAGTTAAATTGTTTTTATCTTAACCAATGAGATTTCCTTTTATTATCATTATTATTATCATCATTATTATTATCGTTATTATTATCGTTATTATTATCGTTATTATTATCGTTATTATTATCGTTATTATTATCGTTATT
>JAOEGS010018127.1:115709-126332 GCA_025447755.1 Corythornis vintsioides | reverse complement strand
AGCCCCTGCCAGCCTCTGCCACCCTCACTGCCAGGGAAAAGTTGTTCCTTGGGTTTCCCCTCAACCTCTTGTGCTCCTCCTTCCTTGTGTTGACCCTAAAAATGCCTGGTCTTTCCTGTAGACTACAGTATCCAACTCTCCTCTTGAACCATCTTTATTTCCCAATGGCACTGAGTATTAGGCAGATGCAGATGAGTTCTTTTTCTGCAGTCTCTGCTAGGACTGAAGCAGTTTCTTGCCTGTAGATTCTTTTGATGTCCCAACACAGCCAGCAGAGCCAATATAAAGCCAGAAAAGACTTTCCACAGTTCTCCTGCTAACAATATAGATCCAAAACTCGTAAGCTATGGGTTACCCACACCAAGTTAAGATTTCACAATACAACAATGTATGCTCCCTGCAGGGGGCTGCACTAGATGACCTTTGGAGGTCCCTTCCAGCCCTAAACATGATTCTGTGTTGAGACCAAAGTGCTTAGGATGATGGACTCCAGACTTACCAGTCTCTGCATGCTTTTCACATGGGTAGGACTGATGGATAAGGCCTCTTCATACCATCGTTTGGCTTCATCGATGTTACCACGAAGCTCAGCCACCTGACCCCTCATGTAGAGCACATAGTGTGACATGGGAAAGAGATTAGCTGCCTCCTGGGTACATGCTGTGGCCTCTGCAGGCTTCCCAATTCCTATGTAGACCTCAGCTGTGGAAGGAATGTGAAGACCAGTGAATCATAGAATCATGTGGCTGGAAGAGACCAACCGTTCCCCCTGCACTCCAGGGTCCCTCCACCACGTCCCCAGCACCACACAGGATTCTTGCTCCATCATACCATGACTACTTTGCCACGTGCTGTAGTTGTAAGCAGTTGCATTCTAAGCAAGGGCTATTTTCCTCAAAAATATCTGCAACTTAAGAGAAAGTCTTATATAAATTATTTGAAATTAATTATTTTTAATGGCAGTTGCTCTTTTAAATGCAATAGGACTTGGTGACTTGGGTGCCTTGGTCTAGGTGCCCCTGCTCTGGCAGGGAGGCTGGACTAGATGATCTTCTAGCTCCCTTCCAGCCCCTGACACTCTGTGAATCTGTGACTTTGAAACTCTAAATGGTCATTTTAACACCAGGAAACTCTTCAGTTTGTTCTTTTTAAGTCTGGGATTTTTAAATGTTACATTTTAAGATTTTAAGATTCAGTGCTGTTTAAGAACACGAACCAGCACAGAGAGATCCTTGCAGTAGGTAAGAGAGTACAACTAGCTATGGGGTTTTCTGAATTTTTCATGTCACCCATTTAGGAAGCAGTAGTAATTGCTCCAACTACCAATCACTGAATGACAAGCCTGGTTCTTAGTTTTCCACTTCACAGCATTTTAAAAGAAATGAAGTTATTTGTTATGAAAAGTTTGCTAGTTAAGATAGCTTTTTTTTTTTTTTAAAAAAAGCACTATTTTCACTTCAACAGAAATCACTCCTGATGAAATCAGTTGAGTAGCCCGACACACTAAAATCAGATTGACTACAGGGGAAAAAAAATAATTCAGTAAGTGTTTAACAACTAACAACAGGATATTTGCCTTCAATAGCTCTTATGACACTCTATTTTTGCTATTTCACTGCCCTCTTGGATTATCTTAATCTCTTGCTGAAAGAGTGGGACAAGAGAGGAAAAAAAGATACTAAATACGAGAAAAAGATATTAAAGGTTCTAGGTTTGATGATTTTTTTTACAGACCCTAGACTTTTAGCCTCAAAGTAACTGTGTACTTTCATTTACTTGTATTCCACTGTCCAAGAGTCTTATATATGAAGGCTTAAATCAAAATGCTGCATCAAAACAGCAGTGATTTGTCCTGTTCAAGACATGCCCTCATCCTGGTTGAAGGCTGTCAGAGCAGGATCTCACACTGCAGTGGTGGATTTGGGATCATGCCTACAACTCTGAATGGGGCTGATGTCTGAGTCCCTTTAAAGCAGCTTTATTCTGAGATAATTGGAGCCAACAGCCATAGCAGAATCCCTGACTAATCAACCTCAGTACAGCACAGTGTACAAACCTTAACTTACAGGTGATGCCATGATTAGTTTCACCAAAACCAACCTGTAACAGCAACAAAAGCTGGATTTTCAGTAGCATTTGTAGAGTAAGCACAGTTTAAAAGTCCTAGTCATTTTCTATTTGTTAACTGATTTTTGTAGGGCTGCTGGAGTAAATGATTTTCTTCCTCTAAAACCAGACTGCATTGGTGGAAGAACAGAAGAGCATTATTTCACTCCTCAGTTGACTTGGAGATTTCACAGAACACATTTTACCTAACATAAATAGATGTCCATGTATAGATTAATGCTGTATATTTTTAGAAAGTAATGAAATGCTGTTTGATGGGAAAATGTCTCATCCACATCAAGAACTAGGACATGAAATTGCAGATCCAGCAATACTTCTTTTCCACCCCAAACTCTGAAAGAACCACCTCACCTAGACAGAGATGCTATTGTGCAGCCAAAGAATAGCAAATCTCAAGGTAAAGGGATCCAATTCTGAAAAGAAAATCTAAATTTGGAAGAAAAGAAATTTCTCTAGGACTTTATTTTTACTAAATGTTGGTAGAATGCAGACAGGCAGCTGCAGCCATGACTTGAGAACTGGACATACAGCATAAAATTTGAATTGTACCAAGAGTTTTTGTGGGTTTTTTGCTTTTGGGTTTTTTTTTAAACATAAAATATTTGGGTACTTCATTCTTGAGCACTTTTCTAAAAGCTACATGAGCAATACTACTATGAGAAAACCAAGATTTTATTGAGAATAAAACACATTACACTCTTAAATGCTAACCATTTGACCTCTCCTGGTTTTACTGTCTCTTTTCTAGCAGGTGATTATCTGCTAGCACAATCATTCTAGACTGAAAAATAAGCAGAGATCAGCTAATTTAACAGACTGGAGTTGAAAATCTGTATTCCTTGAGGGGAAAGAAGTATGGTAGTGATGGCTTTTAAAACTAACCAGTAGAGTTTATAATACTGGTAATAAATTAGCTTTATGTCACTGTAAGAGACTGTCTTGCTTACTAACTGCAGCAGAGAAATTTAACAGCTATTAACAGACTTCCTGAAAGTATTACTTTTAAATAAAATTATTCCTTTATGTTTAAAGTTATTTTAAAAATAACTCGACAATAATTTCTCCTTTTCTCTACCAGAAGTTACTCCACCTCAGCACAATATACAGCAGGCTTTTGAAACAACTATGAAAGAATGAATAGAAAGCTGAACTTGTGGCTGTGTGTTAAACATTAAAGCTCATCCAAAACATTTCTGAAACTGAATAGAGATGTTCATCCCCAAAGAATGTCTTCAAACTGAATAAAAACATTAAAAACCAACATGGCAAATTCAAATCAGCTGGGGAAAGCTGACAAGTGCCAGCATATTTGTAGAAAATCTCAGAGGAGCAGCAGTTTGACAAGGAAACCAGGTGCCAAGTCTCTCCTCAATGCATCCACCTAGAGAATGCTTCTGCCTCCAACCCTTCCAACACTTACACCTGCACTGCATTGAGAAATCAATCTATTTTCCAACCAAGCTGCAGAGCTACACTGAGCTCAGTCTTGATGCATTTCTCAAAGGACCATCATAGGCACTGATCATTTAGGGACAGGTCTGGTTTTTAATAGGGGGTTACTGGAGAATGTACTAATTGCTGAAGTAATTTTGTTTCCCATTTAAAATAAGCCTGATTTCCACCTTCATGCTGTATGCCCAGAAATGAAAGGCTGAAGCTGTCCATTATTAAACACAGGATGAAAAAATAAAAGCCTACTACTGTTTGCAAAACCAACTCTGCATTAACTGCCATGCTCATTTACACTAATGCCAGCTGGAATGTCACTGTGTATCCATAAGAACAAACATTTTCTCATAATATATCAATACTTTCCACTAAGTTTTGCACATATTAGAACTCACTGATGTAGCTTTTCCATCTCTCTGTAATCTAACAGGAGAAACAACTCTCAGTTTTGGTATTTTAAGATTTAAAGCTTGTTACAGATGCTGTCCCCTCCACTAAGAAGTAAAATGCTGCACATCCATACAGGGAGTCAAGCAGTTAAATGTGGCAGGAATCCTGAAAAGGAAGCAATTTCCCAATGGTAAATCTTCACTTCTATTTCAAGAAGATGTGCTGCAAGTAAGGCGTTCAGTAATTTTATCTCTGTTCTCTATGCAAGTAACCCAAAGATGATGAAGGTACCTTCCAGAATATCTGCTTTGTAATCTGCTTCTGGGAGAAAACTGGATTCTGAGTGTTCCTTCTGCAAAGAGCTTTTCTCAAAGCTCAGGGCATTTAAAGTAGCAGGACAAGCAGATGAACAGCAGGATACCTATACACTTTGAATTGCAGCACAAACCACCAGCAGAAGTAGCAAGAACAGGATCATTCCCAAGGGGAAAGGAAGCAGACCAGGTTGCAGTATCTTCTCTGAAGGCAAACAGAAGCTCTTTCATCTCTTGTTTGGTTTTTTTTCTTCCATTGCTCCCCATACACAAAGAAGACAGAGCACTCTTCATACTTTGTGGTGTCCTTCCTCTGGATCTTTAACACTTTAGTTCAAGTCTCCAACCCAACTCTATTTCCCACCCATGCTTCCTCCTACTGGGAACTGAGAAAATGGTCTACAGCTCATGCTTGATAAGACAGATATTCCTAGAAGTGGAAAGTGGCCTCTGCAGCAGACTGCAGCAGCAGACCACTAACATGTATGCAAATGGGACTAAATTGTGAACTAAAAATGAATCAAGTGTCCAGAGTGACCAGATCCCTTCTTTGTGGGCAAAGCAGTCTTGTCCAGGATGATCTATGTCCTTGTCTTATCTCCTGCATAAGCATCAGGACATGACCACCCAAAATGAAAACACAGGCTCGACTCCAGTGCCACACACACCTGGAAAAAGTTTGATCTGGTGAGCAATAGAAGATTCTGAATGAAGCCAACAGCTTTTTGAAAGTTCTTAGGCTAGCAGGAAAGGGGAGGGGAAAGAAAGAAAGAATTTTACTTTCACAGTACCTGCATGAAGCCATATTTGAGCCAGAGTCATCCAAGGATGCAGGGGACCCTGTTTGGGGGCACTGCTTTGCAAAGATGAAGCAACTTCAGACAGTGCTTGCTCCACTCTGGAAGCTGCTATTGATGTGGCATGGACTGAACCTGTAGAAGTAATAACAATAATTATTGTGATAGAAAGAACACACATTGCAAAAAAAGATTTAATTGTAGCTCTTTTCTTAAGAGGTTTTATTTCAAATTCCTCACGTTTTAATTTACCTGTACCATTTTGGAGAAAGCTTTTGACATGTCAGGTTAATTTTCCTTGTTATGAAAGCTTTTATAGAGCACACCAAACACTGGTAACTATACCTGACAGAGTTTTGGGTATGAGTATTATTAAATTCATCACCTTTTTTCTTTCAATGTCAGATCCAAAACAAGGTTTCCCACTGTATCATACACTGTAATCTCCAGGTTGCTGCATGCAGGCTGATGTTAGTAATTGCTGTTTCTTTATAGAGTGCAATTAGAGGACTATTTTAAGATTAGTAACAGGGAAAAAAGAACTAAAATATACAAGATGGTCACAACATAGCCCAGCACAAATACACTATTAAACTGTAAACCTCAGCTAATGAAGATGGCTGAGTTAAAATACTTTGTGGCAAAAATGTCCAAGGCATAGTAAAGGACAATTTTTATAAAATGAAGCATTTGCAGTGAGATTAGAATCTCATCAGCAAATACTACCCTTTTCCAAGTACTGGAAAAGAAAAGGCTTCTCTGACTAGAGAATATCCAATGGCAACTGTACTTTGAATAGCCAATTACTGACAGCATATTTAGTCATGATTTTTCTTTTAAATCAAGACCATAAATATTTTAAGCTACACTCCTTCTTGTCATCTAAGCTTTAGTGTCTCTCTAGTTGTTTTATAATTACATGTGACAAAATCTCAGACTGACTAGGGCTGATTAATAAATAATGGCAGTGAAATATTCCATGCATCATGGGATGTCTTCTAAGCCCATCAGCATACCTATAATGGTCAACAGTGTCAGGTACCCTAAAAGAAAGTCCTAAATCCTGAACTGCACCTCACAAGCTCTCATCCTTATCACTAGCATTTAGGAAATAAATAGAAAATATTGAGAGCAAATGTTTCAAGAAATATGTTTTCTAAGAATTTTTTTAAGAAGGGATTTGCCACATGAAAGAAATATTCTGAAGTGTGACTAGAGAAATCAGCAAACCAGAAGAGCTGAGGAAATTCAGTGGGAAGACAAAGTTTCCCTGAAAAGTGTGCAACACATTTTCCTTAACTGACAGAACCCAGGGAAAAGCAGCACAGGACATAATTAGCATTTCATATGTCACTGCAAACAAGGACTTGCCCTGAAAAGCAGAAACAGTATCTGGCTGTGGAATCTGCTTTCCTTTACTGGCTGATGAAACAATTCAAACTCCATCCTGCAAAGCTGAAAGTTCACTGAAGTTTTGTGTTTTTAAGGCTTCTGAAGAAATATAAAAATATCAAACAGAAGCATGTAGAGAATATTAAAAAAAATCTACCAGCAGAGGTACCATAAATAAGCACTAGCCATCAGTAATCTTTTTCTTCTCTGACATTCATTTCTGTCAATGCAAGTCACTTGTCAGCCTTACAGAGCCTCCTCACCCCTCCAGAGGACTTTGTGAAAAGAAGGTGCAACTCACTGACACAAGGACACAACCTAATCCCTTCCTTCTGAAATGCAACTATTCCATATATATTTCTATTCCACAGAAAGGACCTATATTTTCTATTATTTATAGCAAGAACTCTGGCTGCTAGTCAGGCCACAAGTAATTTAATATAGAAAGTGTGTTGTTAAGATTTTAATTTTCTGGTATTTAACTATAAAGCATCTATGGCAATACATTATTAAAACCTTTTGTACATCGATTTCTATTTAAAAAAAGAACTAAACCATGATAAAATTCTTATGAGTTGCAGTGCTAACAATACTGAAGTTAAAACAGAGTGCTCACTAAGCACTTCCCTATGGAAATCAACTCCTACTCTGGGCTTTTTTCTGAGTGGCAGGGAAAAAAAAAAGTGTTTTAAAAGGAAAAATATTTCCAGATTTTTTTTTTATTTCAAATTGTCATTATTCAAAGTGCTTGGATGTCCTGTTTAGGAAAAAGGTCTCTCTTAACTTAGTGCAGCACTTAGTTCTCTGAGGAAAACACAAACCTATACAAAGTAATTGACTTCATGTCAATTCAACATGAAGTTCAACTAAATTACTACAATCCTACAATACCACAAAATTAATAAAATGCTGCCAAAAAAAGTTCAGCTACTTCAACTAAATTACTATAAAATAATTTCCTCCTATCTTTAACTAAGTTAATACAGCTGATATAAAAACGTATCCTAAATTCATTGTGGACAGTCTAAAATTCAAGGTGGACTAAACTGTTTTAGAGGCTCAAACTGCAGATAGTCTAATATAATCAATTAAATTTAAACTACTTCTAAAATAAAAGGATTGTTGGGGTTTGTCTGAAGATCAGTGTTAAGCAGCACACAAAGAATTTGGTGTCATTTTCTGCAGGAAAATTTCTGTTTGGAAACCCCAGCCTTGGAAATCCTTCATTTTTCAGTCTTATTTAAAATGTAGAGAACTTAAGGGTGTGCAAAACAGCACGAGAGGATTGATAATTGGGCTTTTTATGTTTGATCTTGTTTCTTTAAGAACCCTCCTTGCCATGGCTGTGAAGAGATACCAGGGACAGGGTTCTACAGGTTCCAAAAGGCAGAGGGATGCCCTCTGTCTAGTACAGCTCTGCATATCTGATCAGCACACCCACTGGATTTGGTCTTTTCAAACAGTCAGTTCAGGCTTCTTTCAGTGTCACTGCCCTGATGCTGACAGCCCTAACCCATCAAATCCTAAATGTCACAATTAGTTGTCATCTGCCTCATTTCTGTCTCCTGTTAAAACCCAATTAGTAAGCTTTCATTTTGCAGAAATTGAAAAATCATCTGAAGATCCTGTATCCTAAAAATCTTTTTCTGACCTTCTTCCAAATTGTCTTCAACCCTCTTCTCATTAGAACTAACTTGTCTGAGCTGTTTGTTCCTTGTGCTAACCCAGGGGTGTCTCAGTTCAGATCTTTATAGTCACACTCCAATAGTAAAATGTTTTTCATAAGCTCTGGCTCTGCTCTCTCTCCCCAGCTTTCTCTGCACTGTGCTTTCTTTGGTCTGTGCTCAGCACCCTCAGCCAAACACAAACACATCCTCACTTGCAGCATTACCTTTCACTCAGGTGGAGCTTCCCTTGAATGCTCACATAAAGTAGCAGTGACTTCTCACAGTAAATGTTACCATGTCTTCCATGCACACAGATACAGATCCTTGCTGCTCACAGACAACTTCTAGTCCTGCTCTTATGGCAGGACACAGAAAAAACAAGAAAAAAATCCCTCCAAGTACCACAAGCAGCAAGTGTTAATTTTGAAATCTAAAAGCATAAAGCCAAGCACAGAGACTGTCTGCAAGATCTAGAACTCAGTAATTAAATTACTTGTTAACATCTGGAATCACAAACATATTGCAGACTGCAAACTGTAACAGAAGGTCTTAATCATAACAGAATCTTTCTAAAGCAAAAAGGTACAGCCTCCTTCTCAGGCTCCTGCAATGACATCTGTATGTAATTCACAGAATTTCTACTTACCACAGTACTAGTATCTGCACAGCCATGGTTATTGTCAATGTTTAAATTCCATCTAAAATAGGGAGCCTACCAACAGTCTTGTACAAACACAATTTAACCAAGAAATTAAATAATCTCACAGAAACCTTTCTTTTTCCAAGTAACACCTACAATTCAGCTTCTGTGAATAACAGTATTCAATTTATTCTCTCCAGGCTTTTCTTAAAGATAAATATTACAGGAGAGTCTACCCATCTTTTAAGAAGTATTTATAAGTCACCCTATGTACATAAGTTTTATAACTTCTTCAGATCTTTTCTTGATCATTTCCCAGTAAGATCTTCAGAACCTACTGGGCATGAACTGAGACATGGACTCTATCAGGACTTAGAGAAAGAAAATCCCTTTGCTATGTTCATCAAATTTTCCTTCTGAAAATGAGTAAAAGAATGGACTGTCATTCTTCATGAAATAAGTTCATATCAACTGACAAAAACACAGCAACAGGATTTCTTTATACCATAAAGGAGAGTATTGCTAAACAGTTTTACTTTCATCATGTTTTCAATGTTTCAACATTTAGATGAAGAAAAAACTGCTTTAGCAGCAATGCTCATGCAGCAGCAAAGAAGAAAAAACCCCCTTAACTTTCACCTTTAGATGTGCACAAAGCTGTCAGTAAGAAAGTTAGTGTTGTGACAGAGAACTGTGTGCTAAAATCAGCAACTGCATGACACAAAGAGGCAGTACCTTCTCCAGGACTAACATGCCACTGATGTGTTTGCTCAGACACACTGTCAGGTTTAACCAAAACTTAACATTTTGCATATAAAATCCATTCAGTGTCCTGAGATCTTTCACCATCATGGGTTAGAGTATCTCCTTATGCATGGAGATATCAGTAGCTGGGTATGGACAGTGTAATTCACAGACCATCCTCTCAGTTCTTTGAAAAAGATTTTCCATGCTTAGTCACTGTCAGATGTGCTCTTTTAAGTGTCTTCTTACTTTTCTCTCCTCCACCAGAATGGTCTCCTGTACTATTCATAAAAGACTATGAAAAAGTAAAGCAATCAAAGAAAAAAATAATCCAATAATGTAGTACTACTCAAGGATAAACACACAGCACAATAATTATGAGTTATGACATTATTATGAGTTACAATAACTGGTTAGAGAAAAGGAATGTTATTTCACATCCTGGTTAAAGCACTAGTAATTTTGTATTGATCTTAAGTCTTAATTCTAATTTATTTGGCCCGTTTTCATAATTTCATCATTTTGAAGTGTACTCTTAAGAGATTTATTCTACAGGCTAAACTTTTACTACAAGAGAAAGTAGTAGTTTATTATGCCTCATGACAAGATGTTGTGTTCTGGACCAAAGTACTCCTTAAGAACAGCAGTGCCATAAAGTCTCCCTTCATACAACACAGTGGCAGCTGGCCATGCTGTTATACAAGACCTTCCTAATATAGCTTTGGTTGTAGTCCTCTAGGAATGGATACTGCCTCTTTCATTATTAAATGCAAGTGTTAGTTGAGTGCATTCAGATCTTGTAAGATTGCAGCCCTTGGGGTGACTGAATGGGCAAAGAGCAGCAGCCTTGCTTTACACACTGTCAAGCTTTCACTGTTGGTGGACAGAACATTTTGTGGTACAGGAAAACGTGTGACCAGTCCTTCAGAAATTAATAGAACTGCACAGTGGATGCTACTTACAAACTGATAAAAGGGAGTGAAAACCATGAAAGTAAGCATCTGAGGGATTGCCTTTGAACAGATCAAACCACAAATTAAAATTCAAAGCAAGAAGGAGAGAAAAAAATTATATATATATATATATATATACACACACACAAA
>JAOEGS010018127.1:104451-115609 GCA_025447755.1 Corythornis vintsioides | reverse complement strand
GTAGAACAGTGGAACAGGCTCCCCAGGGAGGTGGTTGAGGCCCCATCCCTGGAGATATTCAAGGTGAGGTTGGACAAAGCTCTGAGCAGCCCGGTCTAGTTGAGGGTATCCCTGCTCACTGCAAGGGGGCTGCACTAGATGACCTTTGCAGGCCTTTTCCAGCCCTAACCATTCTATGATTCTATGATTTTATGTTAACTTTGAAGTATAAAACACAGTATTTCACTTCAAAGGAAACAAGTGAAGCAAGTAAATAGACCTCAGTGTTGCCTTAATCACATTGAAACATATTAAAGCATCCAAGATACTAGAGGCAGAAAGACAGCTGTTGCACAGGCAGGATAACTTGGAGAAAGATAAGGCCAGACTATGTAAACTTTACATAAAACAGGAGCTCCACTGACATGCCAGGATACATACAGTTCACATATTCTGGTTAACCTCTCTGGTTGAAGTGAATGAATTGACTTTCCAAGAAGACATTCCTCTGTACTAGGCCTGGAGCATGACTGGAAAGAGATGTGCCACCTTTTCATTTTAAGAGTCAAAACACAAAGATGAGGATACACCTTCTGGCTCAGATCTTCTCAAGCTGCATTTTGATGTAAGATACAAGGATATGTAGGTGAGGTATTATTTAGGCTTTCCTTATCCTCTTTCTGGGGTTGGTTTTTTTTTAAAGTATTCACTACTAGTCATTGCTAGAGACAGAACACTACCATGGATAGAGATGCTGAGCTAATCTTTATTTTCTTATGTGATTTCTTATTATTTTGATGATATATAATCAGATGCATTCTTTGGCCCATAAAGTACTTAAGCAAATTTATGTATCTGGACAAAAAGAGTTCCCTTTACTGGAACTTAGTAAAAATGTAATATACTTGCAGAATTAGAACTAGGAACTATTCACTGTGTGTTGGGCACACAGACTTAGAACTGTATATACTATTTTTATATTCTAAATATGAATATGGCAGAAAAATGAGGGCTGCAGAGTGTTAACCATGCAATAAGAAATAACAAGACTTCAGTATGTTGCTATGTGCAAGTGAAGCAACTTTGCTTTACCTTATTGAGCTGCCTCAAGTCGTTTTCTGCTGTTTCTCCCAGTTCTCTGTATTGATTATTTCAAATACCTTTAATTTGATACAATACCCCATTGGAAATAATACATCATGTGCTTAACTGTCTGTGGTGCTGCATGCCTGCAAGAAGGGAAAAATCAAGATAAGTCCTGAGGAACTCATGGATGAGGGGGAAAAAAAGTGGAAAGATGTAGAAAAGGCAGAGGGAAAAAAATAAAAGCACTATCCATGCAATTCATAGCATGGTCCAGATGGCTAGAAGAGATCAGTGTGTTCATTTTTATCAAGCTAGACAAATCATTTAAATGTCATTCACAATATATGAAAAACCTTATATGATACCTGTGTTCCACAGACACAAACTCAGATGTCTACATACACACACAAAAAATAAAATTAATAGCTTGAAGCAGTGGTTTCTGTAACAACCTCATATATCACATTTATCAGTAGGATTATGCATCACAGCAAGTTGCTGTGGGTGCAGAAGAATGGATGCTTAATCAAATCCTAATTTTTTTTCTTCTCATAACAAATTGGAATGGTTCTAGAATTTAATCTCTCTCTTCTTTCAGGTAATATTTATCTTTGTAACTGAAATGAGTTACTTTGAAATCGCCTATCTTAATTTCCTCAAATTGTGATATATGTGCTGACTCAACAAAGTTATTTCAGCTAATTGATAATGATTATTTAAGATGAATATCATTTTGACTGGTGATTTGAAACAAGGTAGGACCAGAAGCAGTATCTATTAAAAATCACTGAAAGTACTCACAGCCATTTGGAGGTCTCCAAGATTGTATTTATTTTTTGGGTTTATCATTTCCCTAGTTGTGCATGTCCCTTGCTGTGGTGGACTTTACTGACCTCTGATGTCTGGGCAGGTCAGCCCCACCTTCTGCTCTGGTCACACTGAACAGCTCTTAGAGAAGCACCACAACCTCAAAGTTGATATGGAAAAAGCATGTCATGACCACTTCTTTTTTTTTCCTTTGTTTGGGGACTGTGTTTTTGTTTTGTGGGGTTTTTTTTTGTGGTTTGTTTGGGTTTTTTTGTTTGGTGTGTGTGTGTGTGTGTGTGTGTGTGTGTGTGTGTGTGTGTGTGGTTTTTTGTTTGTTTGGGTTTTTTCTTTGGTTTTATTTCTACTTTTTTCTCGAAAACCAAATGAAAGCTGTGAAACAAAGGGATGTAAGTGTACCTAATATTACAGAAATTAGACCCTTCCAGATGAAGTTAGTGCTTTGTTTCCAGTGGAGACAGATGCTCTTAACTCAGATCTGTGACTAGTAGTATACTACAGCTACATCAGAGAATTTGCTTCAAAATGGTTGTCAACATGAGTCTAAACTCTGTCTCAGCCACGATTTGCTAGTATCCCACAATGGGAGGAAGATGCAGCCAGCACAGACTAAAGGCATCCATCTGGCATGGCAGCCTGTGAATCTATTGAAACCCCCTCACTGTCTGCAGCTGGCAGGGGATTGGAGCCAGGGTTGGGAGGGCCATGCTGTCACCTAGGTGCCTGGCTACCTGCACCAACAGGACAGGTCTGGCTGAGCACTACTGGCATCCTAAACAGAAACTAGGATATAAGCCCATGTCTTAATGCCTGGTAATATTTCAGTGATGAAGTAAGCAAGCTAAACACCTAAATTTACATTAAATTATCAGGTATACCAGAACTGTGTCTTTCAATGCTTTCACATCATCTGTTTTTAATTGTACCTCAAGGAGTTAAGACATGTGCCACTGCTGTAAACTAAAACAAAGGCATACTCAGGGTGAAAAACAGAATTAACTTGCCTCTTGCCTTTAGGAGCTCCCACATTTTACTCCATTATTGTTGCTATCTTTATCCTTCCTGTACAAAGCTCAGTGCAGTGCTCTCTGCTGGGACCTAGCTTTTGCTGAACAACAACAACAAAAAAACATTCTGAACATTTTTATTAGACTGATATTTACATATTTTGAATATGAAATTAAAATAAAACTCCCCAAAATAGTTTAAAGCTTCTATTGAACAGACATCTTTAAAAAAAAAAAACAACAAACAAACAACAAAACCCAAACCTTAAATGAAGAAAATCTACATAGAGAAAGGGAGAAATTAAGTAAACCCAACATATTTCACTGTAATGTTTTAACAGGTTTCTGTTTATTTAATGATTAGTAAGGTCTTGTTTCACCTTGTCAGTGTTCCCATCTTGTTTCAGGTTTTTGATGGAAATAGAGCTCATGTGAACTAGATACATCATTTCACCAATATTCTATTATTTTCTAGAAGCTAAATATTGCATTGAATAGGAACAAAGACAGTACTCTCTGTATCACCTTGTGCAATCATTAATTCTTTATATTTAAAAAGTCTTGCAATACTATGTCAAATTTAACCATATCTGGACATTGTTATAATATAGTAAAATGTTGCTGAACATAACTTCCTTTCACTACTTTGTGTGGTGGTATATTGATTTGTAAACTTGTATACATTTTGGAATTAAATACTGTGTTTTGGATGATTATTTTATCTGGTGTGGTTTGAAACAGGTATCAATGGCTTGTTTGAATGGGCATCTAACTGTACAAGCAGGGGTGGGAAGGATGTGGAGATGGCACGTGCTCGTTTTCTACAACCATTTAAATAGCTGTTAAGATTTTTTTTTTTTTTTCCTAAAAGAGAAATTGAATTCCATTGACAACCAAACTGCAAACCTAGGAGAGGTGCAAGAACACTGCAAGACACATCGCTGTAGACTCAGGAGCCCAGTAAGTTTGTGTCCCTTCCCATCATTTAACAGAGCAGTAGCTCCACAGCAAATCCTGGCAACATTAGGATGCCACGCTGCGTAGCCTCGACTGGACCCTCAACACTGGGCACACTGGGTGCTCAGGAATGTGTATTTCTCTGGCAGGGCTGCAATAGGCTGGGGCAGGGTAATAGGAATCCTTGTGCTTGTGCCTATTCCAATCAAGTCTGCAAGGATGCCTCTGAAAGATGACTACAAGCCACGAGGGCTTAGATAACCTATCCATACCGGTGGAGGTGACTAAGCTCCAGTGGGGTCTTATGTGGTATTTCAGTAAAGCCCAGAGGTTCTTAAATGCTGAATATATGATAAGCAGGCCAAAAATCACCTGAAATTAAATCTTCACCTGAATTCTTTGGAAGTAAAATTTTGCAGCACATAATGGAGATTGTCACTTATTAATAGGCACTGGGCCAGTTCTTAGACCTCATTATTTCTATTAATTTCACAAAAAAAAAAAAGAAATTATGCTCAACTTCTTTGAATTCCACTAAACATTCCTTTTGACAAGTAAATACAAGTAAAATAAGGCAAACAAAATTCAAGGTTTGGTTCCCCACTGCCTGTCATGCTGGATAGTTATTTGCAACTATTGATATCTATTGGAACCATTCTTAATTATGAATTGATGGCATTTAAAAATGTACTTTCCACATGTTTCATGATGTTCAAAAGATGCAAGACTGTGGAGAATCAATATTGGTAACTTTTCAGCTTACATGTATTTTACATACCAATTATAAAGTGAATGCATTTACTTTTGCATTTTACAAAGGTGTGTTCACATATAATGTGAATGTCAATGTAAATAACCAGAATCATTACAAACTAATGATAGTTGCTTTTTGGGTTCTTATCTGTACTGCAGTATATACCTATATATATATATATATACACACACACACAAAAAAGACCTTCAAGAAAGCCAGAGGATTTCTGATAATCTTCACACTGCAAATCAGGTTAACTGGGTTTCAAAAGACAAAAATAAATAAGATTACTGTTTACAATAAATACTTTCATAGAGCCTTTGCTACACCTCTAAAATCATATTCCTGTTCAACAGAAATTGAAAGTCAAGTCAATAATACAGAGTGTCTTTTGTTTCTTCCATTAGATAAAAAATGGAACTGAACAAGATACAGAACATGGGATTTTCAGCCCTGGTAACTATACTAACATGCTACAAGCATCTAGGCAAACCTCTATTTACTCAAATACAGAGAGCTTTAACTGCTATTAATTATTTACACTATACAAAGGACTCCAATATCTGCTTTTTTTCTCATGGTTTTGCTACTTCTTATGCATATGGTGGAAGCTCCTCTCCCTGAGTAGCCTGGAAACAGAAAACTTGAGCTTTACATAACAGACTCTGTGTTTGGGCATCTACATTTTTCAGTTTGCCCTCATTCTTGAGTGTCAGGTCAAGAACAACTTGGAGTTCTGCAACAGAACTTAATGCTAACTGGGATACCCTGTTCATGCAGCAGGTCTGAGGAAGTTCAACTCAGCAAGACCCCAACCTGTAATAGCAATCAATCACCTATTCAAATATTCAAGAAGAAAGTCAGATTTCAACTAGTTAAACTTCAGTAGGACAGACTTCCTGGTGGCTAAAAGGAAGCACTTTGCTTAATTATCAGTTACAGACTTATATATGAGATAATGTTTTCAAACATAGTCTTACATCAGCTATTTTAACTAGTGCATTTGCTAATAGTCAGAGATTTGTGTTCTACATTTTGTTAGGAATTAATATTTTTGACAACATCATTTATAGGTGTCAAAAATTAATTTCTTAAGATTGGATTATTACAAATGCAGTGACAAAACCAGTGCTATGCATAAAGCTATGAGTGAAGGACAACTTAACAGAAATGAAAAGGAGATAAAAAGAAATGGCTGGAAAAGTGTGTTGATTTTACCCTGCCACCTGAACTTCTCTGGCAGCATCACTGTACACTCTGTATCCAAACAACATGGGGACTGACCTTACAGCTTGTTTAAATTGGCATCATTTCAATGAACAGAATGGCTTGACTTGAATAAGCATAATGTTGATTTTCACTGCTCTAATACCTCTGAATCAGTCCAATATGCCCTACCTGCAATATCAAAATACACACTGGTACTTCCTTCATGTGAAATTTCAGGGAAGATATGGGATGTAATTAGCTAAAGGCTTACTGAAATTAAGTCATTAAAAACTGTACAGATAAGAAGGAATTTCTGTGGGACAGTCTTGTTGGGAAAAAGATGCCAGCAATGGAAATAATTTACAAAGCATTCTTGGCCAATAAGACTCTCTCTTTTCCCAAACACCTATTATTTTCTGTAATAACCATGAGAAGAGAACATTACACATGTCTGTAACTCTTTTGGGATCAATAAATCAGTCTATCCTGATAAAACTATTAAAATGCATTTGAAAGGCTGGATTTCACTGCCACACTCTTAGACACAGTTCCTCTGGCATGAAGATTATCAGAAAAACCCAGCACAAACTACCATGCCCATCAGGAATAGAAAGTCACTTTACAGCAAGAAGGTGAACGGGGCTCAGGCACTTGGTCACAGCATGGAGAGGCTGCATGAGGCCAGACAAAGGTATCTGGTTTAGGATGAGGATGAGGAAGATGAGAAGATACAAACAGTTGGAGAGGAGACTCTGCTCTTGAGAGAGAAGATGAGGAAGAATCAGAGGCTAAAAGCGAAACAAAGAGAAGGATAAGGGTGTAGGCAGGAAACAAAAAAGATCCAACAGGGTTTCAATGGACTCATGGGTGCCAAAAAATGCAAAGCATTTATTTCACCATTTGGTAAAAAGGAAATGGCTTCTACAGAAAATATCAGTTCTGAAAGCAGCATAAATACCCTGCACTGATAGATACCATCCTTCCATCCTAAAGAAATAAATTAAAGATTTATTTCTCCATGTTCTAATGCATAGATTTGTAAGATTTAAGGCAAAGACCGAGGTTTAAAACTCATCTGCTATTGTTTCCTCCTCTGATAAACTCAGTGGACTGTGACCAATACACAATGAATGGAAAAATGTGTTTTTAATAAGATTGAGTGTAACTTACCTTACCCAGAACTGCCAACTGAGTCTCAAGTAATCTGCACATGCCTGTCTATCATTGGTTGTTAAATTTGCTGCCTCCTTGGGAGATTTTTACTTCTATTTTATACTACTTATTTTTCCTTATTTATTTCCTTCACCAATATATACAAATATGGGTGCATGCCACTCATGGCACACCAGCTGAAACAGAAGGCAAATTTAAAGTACATTTGCCACAGTTACTGACCAGGGCATTAGAATCAAGTCTAGCCTTGGAAGAAATCCACAACATGTTCTTTTGAACGTACTTGAAAGGTTACACAAAGTTAAACTGGATTCATTTAATCATTTCTGATTATGGGGTTGGTAAGAGCTCTGTATAAAATGCTTTTTAAGACTTCCATCCCTCCAATTTCAACTTCTGCTTAATTGATACACCTGAAGAAAAGAATGTTTTACACTCATTATGGCTTGATGTCTTTTTTTACAAAAAAAAAAAAGGATTGTAAAATTTAAATTGCAAACATGTAATACTTCAGATTGGAGTTTTAGCTCCCATTTTATGGTACTTACATTGGCAGAACTCAGACTAGAGAGGCAAAGGGGATCATTGTCATAGGCAGTAAGAAAAGTCAGGCAGGGGAAAAATTCCTAATGTTGAAGTGTAAACACACAAATAACTGCATATACATGGTAACATTATATTGTATGAAGAGGAGGAGACCAAACATTTCTTAAGAGGATTTTCCATCCTACCCTTCCTGGATACCCCATTATAACATTTGTTTATTTGACAATCACACTCATCCTACATTTCTAAACACTGAGGATCCATAGAAATGGCACGAGTTCTTTTAGCCTGAAGAAGACTAACATCTTGATCATCTTTTGTTTCATCATCCACCATTTATCAACATTTATTTTTTCTTGACAGGATGCTTAAAGTTTTCTCTCCAACACAGTGACAAGCCTGACTTCTTTTTTTCTCCTAGCCCCACCACCTTTTAATTTCTGCAAATTTTTAATATAATCTTCTGGATTAAGAACTTTGCACAGAACTTGATTATGGAGCTTTTAGATGTATAGTCCTGTAGAGATGGAGTAGACAAAACAAAGCTCTAGTCCTTACTAGAATTTGAGTGCTGGTATTGCAACAAGGTTTCCTCAACTAAAATTTAACAATTAAGAAAAAATACGAACCAAACCCACAACTAACCCTCCAAAGGGAAAAACAAATAAAAAAATAAAAATTCTTCCTCAAACCATCATCAACTATTATACTTTATTAAAAAAAATAATCAAAAATGGCCATCATATTTTTACTTTCCCATCTTGCTCTGCTTTAAACATAGATGAAAATCAGAAAGAAAGACAAACTGAAACTTCTAGAAAAATAAGAAAATATAGATAGATAGATCCTGTTTTCCAATCAAGACTTTGGCTGCAGGATTTGAATCTGAGACAAGCTTCTTGACAAGCTCACTGTTTTGGATGAGGGTTCAACTTTAGTTAAAAGCACTAATAGTCTTTAAAAAGCACCAAATAATTATCTTAATAATAAATAACTCTCAAGTGTGGCAGATGAGAAAAAAAGACATGTCAAAGGTGGAGATCAAGAACTTTGTGTCCCTATGGGGGAAAAAGAAACAAACCCTCCCAGCTAACTACAAAAAAACTCCCTCTACAAGTACTTTTGAAAGCATAAAATAAATTAGCTGTATGAAAATCTTGAAAATCTAGTTCTGTCCTTTAGATGAAACAATGAGCTAGAGTAGAATGCAGAATGATCACTATAGAATGATATAGTAATATCTTATAGATTTTAATTGCATGAATACAAGATGATAGAAATTACAAGTTAGAGGCAGGCAGGTAAATTATGGCACACTGCAGACCACATAATACTGCAATTCTTTGAAATCAGGTGAGTTGATCTGTGTAGTCAGAGCTGTTTGCCACTACAGCAAGCACAGACCACTTTCTGTTTACTTACATGACTTCAGAATTGAGTGAATATTTGATCCAACTTGAACTTTCAGAAGTTAAGATCTAAACTGGATTTTCCTCTACTGCACAATTCTGATATTAAACAGATTCATCACACATTTCAATGTATCAGTGTAGGGCTCAGTGTATTCTAGTTCATAGGCTGGCAAATGTTCCCACAAACTGTTGTGTCAAAGCATGATTAAGCAGAAATTCTCATCTGAAAGGTGTCAGGAAAAGCATGCTACAGTTTTGAGAGAAAATCCAGGGAACAGAAAACTCTCAATATTAAGAATGCAAGTACCATAGTGCAAAGGTTTTTGGAACTAGTGTCATCATGGTAATTCCTTCTGCAATGTTCACAGAATGTATTCACCTGCTCTTTGGTTAGAGGGCTTTTAAGGCATATAAATGTACATTGTATAATTAAATATCTATTAAAAATAGGCAAAATTACATATTGTAAATATGTACTGACATATAAAAGGCTTAGCTTTTATGCAGTGCACCTGTGTACCACAATGTTTTATATATATATAGGTATTGATATATGTATATCACAATATATATGATTGATAATAATTTATTATAATGTCAAAGCTATGTCTACAGTAACCCAACTCACTCCTGGAATTGTATTTTAATATATATTGGAGACTTTAATTAACTAGAAACAGTGTCTTCATGTTTTTTGAAAGCTTTCTCAGATTTTTTTAATTTACCTTTGCAATAGAAATTATGTGCAAACAACAAATGGACAGAAAGATAAAGGACTTTGGCAAGCAAGCTATTTCAGCATACTCAGTTTTATCCCTTGCATAAGACTAATCTCAGTAAGATCCACACAATAGATATTTTTAGAGAACATGGTCAGCAAGTACTTCAGAAATAACAAAAAAAAATACTGAATTGCACAATGTCTGTTTCCACTTATATGTCAGAAGTGAAAACATGGCTTCATTTGGCAAAATAAAACAAAAGACTAATGCAAAATCTAGCTCTGGCCAGACCACTTTACCTGTTAGTCTTCAATTGCTGCTCTTACCTGTTTCAGGATCACTGAAATCTGGTAATGTGATTGTGTTGAGCTGTCGTCTGTCAGCAATGGCTCTGTCTAACAAGCTGCTCCCACGACCAGAATCACTGCAATGAAACACAGAAATTGTAAGCTATTAAACTATAAAATTATATACTGAGATAGGAGTTGCAGGCTGCCCTCCTCCCACAAAGGTTCTTGCTATAAAAGTTCTTGCTGTGAACAAATTTAGTACCAAGTACCACTAACCACTCACAGAGCACTAAGCCAGCTGAATTAAAACAGAATTAAACTGAGCAAAACAAAATCTATATTTACTTCATCAATTCTGTTGTCATAATTAATACAACCACAAAGGGCATACAGGCTTAAGATTTGATTCATAGCTAACAGCTTTACTGAAAGGATTTATTGTACCTTAAACTTTGTATAATATGAAGTACAGCTCTCACATGATGCTGAGGTGGCAGTCAGGAGATTGAAAATCCATTTATTCCAGATTGAAGAGAAACACTAAACTCAGAACATGCAATTTTAGGTAAATACTTATAAAGATGCTATAACTATATTTCACATAAAAAGGCTTATTTTTTATCTCTGTTACTTAGTGTTTCTTGGTTTGGGTTTCTTGGTTGTAGTTTGGTTTTTTGGTTTAGTTCCCCACCCCCACCACATAACATCTACCTAATGTTGCATTGGATCCTAATAGTGCAGTAAGAACATTTTGCACAGTTCTAACACCTCAGGAGTCTAAGCAGTAGCAGTGGTTTGCACTTACTGCTCCTGTGGATAAATGCACTTAATTTCTACTTTAGTTGTAACTCAATATCTGTCCCTCAGGATTCTTGTGGAAATACTTGCTGGAAAAATAATTGCTCGTAGAACTGCTATTAAAGATTCATCAGAAGAACAGGATCTGAAGAACTAAGTGCTCCTTCTCCTTAAGTTGAGTTAAGTATTGAGGTGCATTGACAGAAAAGTGTGAGGAAGCACATATGGGTCCTCCTTCTTTAACTCTCTATGGTTAAAATAGTAATTTCATTTTTAGGATTGTCTTATACTATTCACAATTAATGCTTCTCTGAAATTTGAGCCTGAGAGAGCTGGGGCTCTGTAGCCTGGAGAAGAGGAGACTGAGGGGGGAGCTCAGCAGTGTCTGTCAAGATGTTCA
>JAOEGS010018127.1:53591-99108 GCA_025447755.1 Corythornis vintsioides | reverse complement strand
TAAGTGCAGCTAGCATTTCTAAAGACACACAAGAGAAGTTTTCCTGTGTCCAAGAAAGATTCTGACTACCAACCACTATGAGGAAGGTTTTAGAAACCATGATGTAGAAGTGTAAGAAATGATTTTCTGAAAGGTCACCTTCAAGCACCTGTGGAAACAACTCTTTTGGAATACAGCCTGTGGCACTGACACAAAGAATTTGAAACCTTACAGGGATATTTTCACATTTATTTTTATACTATGATGCTGTTAACAAAGGTAAAGCATGGATAAAAAATATGAAGAGATAGGATGATTAAAATCAAGCTGTGTATTTTTTGAGTGTTACCTAGTTGTGTCATTCTGTAAGAGTCTGAGGGTTACCTCACTGGCACACAGTGCAGAAGCAAAGATGACCAATGACCACAGCAGGGTAGGACAGCACTCATCTCTAACAGTGCAACTACCAAGCAATAGGTAATGTGCACAATAGAAATGAAGACTAGAACAACGTGTGTCAACTGGAATAAACAGAGAACAGAACCAGAACTGTGGAGAAGGGAAGTGGGTAAAACAGGTTCTGTTCAAGACATTAGGCTAATGGGGCATTTGTGCCAGCATCAGTGTTGGATATGGATGCACATCTTCAGTGTTAGATAAAAATAAAGTCAGTTGTATCATTTTAGGAGACTAATTACCCACGTACAAAATGGAGAACAAATCAAACTCTTCAGAGGAAAGGCTTAGTTATTCTTGGAGCTAATAGCTGATAAATTTATGAAATAGCTACTGAAGCAGTAAATGACTCCATTACTTCAAGACTGTTCTCACTAATGAGGACATTACAAAACAGCTGCCTGTAACCTAATCCACATATTACTGGATTTTTATTTAAATAAAGAATGAAAAATCCCAAATGGGTTTATAACTAGATCTTTGAATTTCAGCAGCATAAGTCTAAATAGTTTGACAGCTAAGGTTAGCAAAGATATCCAAGGCACAGGCATGAACCCCCAATCTCCACTGCAATCTTTATCTCTGTCAGATATGAAAATCACAGCATCACAACAGGTCAGGGGCTGGAAGGGAGCTAGAAGATCATCTGGTGCAAGCCCCCTGCCAGAGCAGGGGCACCTAGACCAAGGCACCCAGGAACAGATCCAGGCAGGTCTTATAGAAAATAGGAATACTTCAAAAATTATTGAAGTTAATGCTGTCAAAAATTACTCTTTTTTTTTGGAATTATGGAAACAGTGACACCTAAGATTTCCTTTCTAATATTAAAACTTTAAAGGAAATGTCACTTCTGGAATGACTGGGGAGCAGCAACTATACTTCCAATGTTATTTTCAAGAGGGAAGGCACAGACTAATATATTCAGTCTTAATAACATCCAAAAATTTATACAAAAAGAGCACACAAAAAAAGAAGGGAGTATTAGATAACATTGTTAATGGAAAAATGGGTTATAGTTAAAGTTCAATAAGGTGATTGTACTGAACAACTGTGTAACAGTTCTTCCAAGCAGAGCTGCCCAACAGCCACATTCATCAGGGTGAGGGAGGGCTGTGGAGACAGCAGATGCACTTCTGGAACCTGGTCACTGGAGCAGAAAAAGAGAATGCCATCATACACCACCACAGTGATGTGTAACATCCCAGATGTGGTCTCATTCTCATCATCACAGTTAAAAACACACAACACAACACATTTTAAACTGGAGCAGCTGCAGAGAATGGCTGTGAGGATATCAACTGACTGAGACTGCAGAGGATGAACACCACCCCATTTAGTCAGTGTAGCAAAAAAAAAAAGCCAAGAAGAGGAAAAAATTCTGTAAATATAGATGAGATTATGCAGAGAAAATAAAAGTTGTTCTAGAGGATGTTTCCACAAAAACCATTATATTTAAAGACCATGCAGATGATTAAAACTGTTATTTAGTAGATCATAAAAGAAGGATACAAATACTAGTTCTGTGTAGTTACATCACATTTCATTTTGGCTTCACATTTAAGGGCCCATTTGATAGATCCCACAACTTCAAATCCTGGAAGGCTAGGAAAAAAAAAGTTGTTCTGGTATTAAATGTAAATCTGTGACTTGTGAATTCTTAGAGTAACCAGTCTGGCAATGCTCCTGTATTTAAAAAAATGAGACAAAAAACCCCACCAAAACATAAAAAGGGTCGTGCAGAATGTAAAACTATAGAAAGATATTCAAGTCTGAAAACAAGCTTATCTCTGTATATTCTGAATTTAAGGGGAAAAAAATGTTCAAGTAAAACTTCCATTCACATAGATACTTCATACAGTTGCATCTCATTTCTGTCATAAACTGTCACTGTGTCAATCACTTGTGTGAAATAAATCAGCTTGGCTGACAGACCCCACAGAGTAATTAAAAGTGGGAAAGGAGCACAAAGACATACATTGAAGTTTGAACAAATATTACTCAATATTGTTAAATGGGAAGAACAGCAATCTATTCAGCTTTCCTAAATACAGTGTTAACAAGTCACCTCTTGCACTCACCAATTACACATGCAGGAAAAACTTCTGATGACTGCTACAGAAAAAAGAAATTAACAAGTAGGAGGAAGCCAAACCTTAGCCAATTCAGTTTCTTAGTACATGCTATCAGCAAATGCTCTTCTGACAGTCTTGTACACTCATACATAAATGCTTTAGAAGAAAAAGGTTAAAAAGAGAAAAAAATCCTCAAGTTCCCAGCATTGACTTCATTCACAGTCCAGAACTTGACAATAGTACTGTCTGCAAGCTTGCAGCTTTGAAGAGGAGGAGGTTGGGTCCACTGCTTTAAGGCCCTTGACTTGGTAATTCCACTTGAACCAACAGGACTTTGATTTATGCATAACATGCTCTCTTAATGAAAGCATCCTTACGGCAGCATAGTAGGAAACTTTACAAACTATTTGTTCAGCAGCACAGCTTAATAGCTCAGGGTGGAGTGCTTTAAGCACCCAGCATACAGACATTTGGAGGTGACCTGATTCCAGAAGCTACCATCAGAGCATGAAGTCACCACAGTGCTTAGTAAAGAATGATATAAAAAGCAATGGCTGGAAAGAAATAAAGGATCAATTCAAATTAAGAAGAAAAACAGTGATGGAGAGTGTGACTGAAACACTGCAACAAGCTAATGTATGCAGCAATGGGCTCTCCAGTGTTTATTGTGTTCCTATCAAGATCATAGATCTTCTGGAAGATATGCTTTAGATAAACCTATATTAAAAAAACTAAAGCAAATGTAGCAATTTCTGATATATAGGTCAGGGAGTTCAAAAATTGAACCTTCTGGCTTCAAAGTGTATTAATCTGAGCATCCAGTTTTGACAGCTGTCCTAACACTTGTAGGAAGCTTACAGCTTCATATCACTGAACTCCAAGACATCTGCAAGATCATCAAAATGCAACATGACACAACAGCAGAAATTTAAACTTCAGGGAGAATGACAACATGAAACTAGACAGAGTATTAAAAAAAACCCCATGAAACTAGACAGTTTTAGAATTTTGTAAAGAATTTACTTAAACATTCAGTGTGTTTATGCCCATCACTTTATTACCATGATACTCAAAGTATATAAATAAATTTATAGAGGTGTCTGCTGCAATTACAAAGTGAACCTTTGCATAGTCAGTCTTACTCCAGTTTGAGTATTCAAGGGAAGTTTTATTATCAGCAAGGATAATAATATAAATCACTCATTACAAAACATGAAAAAACAGCATTTGTAAGTACCTTGAAATAACTTTTTGTGTGACTGAACAAATTAATCTTATTTCCTGGTGATTTCTTTTTCATTTCTGTGATACTGCTACCTAATCAATTTCTCTTGCCTTATCCTGAAGCCAGTTTGCTCTTTCTCAGTTAATCACATTTGATTCTGATTTCTGTTCAAAGGGTCAGCAGTCAAGAATGAGTCTCAAATATCCAAGCTGCATTTGCAAGTTAACAAGACACAATGAGAAGAGGTTACCATGCTCAGCTATCAGCAATGGTTACTTAGCTATTGTTTTCAGCTGCTTCTGTCAAATCCATTTCCTTCAGGAAATACAAACTGAATCTCTGGCTGCCCAAAACTGGCACTGGCAGGATAACCAACCATATCTAGTTTTTGTAAAAATTCCAGAAAATCATTTAATTTAATAAGAAAAAGTCTCCTAAACTGTTTCTCAAACAATCACCAAACACACCCCAAAAGATGTGAAACCTGTTCCAAGTGATTCTGGACAAGTGACAGATTTCTGTAGTGCCAATATTAATCCTAAGAGTCATCTCCAACTTCTCTTGCACAGATGGGAAGCCCATATAGATGCAGACACATGGTATAGACACACACTAAGTAAAAATAGACTATAAAAAAGATGGGTATAAAGTCTTCAGAAGGGATAGGCCAGGAAGGAGGGGCAGTGGAGTGGCCCTGTATGTTAGGGAATGTTTGTCTTGAGCATGACAGTGATGATAGGGTTCATAGATTCATAGATTCATAGATACTAGGGGCTGGAAGGGAGCTAGAAGATCATCTAGTGCAACCCCCCTGCCAGAGCAGGGGCACCTAGACCAAGTCACCCAGGAACAGATCCAGGCAGGTCTGGAGTGTCTCCAGAGAAAGTCCAACAAGGCAGATATCATGGTGGGATTCTGTTATAGACTAGGCAACCAGGATGAAGAGGCAGACAAAATATTCTATAACCAGCAAGGAGAAAGCTCACAATCCCTACCATTTGTTCTCATGGGGGACTTCAAGTTACCAGATGTCTGCTGGAATTACAAGTTCCTGAGTGTGTGGAAGAGAACTTCCTGGCACAGCTGGTGAGTCTACATGGGAAGGTGCCTTTCTGAACCTGTTGTTCACAGAGAAGTGCATTTGTGGGTGACGTGAAGCTTTGAGGCCATCATGAAATGGCAGAGTTTTCAATTCTTGCAGAATAAGGAGGGGGGGAATAGCAAACTGCCACCTTGGACTTCAAGAGGGCAGACTTTGGCCTGTTTAGGAGACTGACAGAGTCCCTTGGGAGGCATTTGTGAAGAAAGCCATCCCAGTGTGACCCAAGACATGCCACTGGGGAAGAAAGCCAGCATGGCTCAGCACAGAGCTTTGGCTGGAACTCAGGAATAAAAGGAAAGTCTATTAAATTAATTAAAAATGTTTCTATAAATACATTAACAACAAAAGGAGGACCAAGGAGAATCTCAATCCTCTACTGGATGCAGGAAAAAATAATAGCAAACAAAGATGAGGAAAAGGCTGAGGTACTGAATGTCTTCTTTGCCTCAGGCTTCAGTAGTAAAACCAGTTTTCTCTGGGTGCCCAGCTGCCTAAGCTGGAAGATGGGAAGCAAAATGAATCCCCCTAATCCAAGGGAAAATGGATACCACTTAGATACACAAGTCTGTGGGGCCAGATGGGATCCACCCAAGGGGACTGAGCTGCCCTAGGAAGTGGTGGAGTCAACAACCCTGGAGCTGTTGAAAAGCTGTGTAGATGTGGTGCTGAGGAACATGGTTTAGTGGTGAGCTGGCAGCACTGGGTTAATGGTTGGAGCTGATGATCTTAAAGGTCTCTTCCAACCAGAAGAATTCTATGAGAAACAGGCAGTTCAGAAGAACTTATTAGAAGCCTAACTCTCAAACAAGCAAAAGATGCAATAGAACCAGCCCTCAAGGCCCAAACCAACACAATTTTGTGGTAACCAGAAATAGGTGTCCTTGGTGTGCACTGGATGGCCTCTGCTGCACCCTCTGAAACATTACTCCTCGTGTACTTGTTCACAAAGCAGTAGCACTGTTTCCCAGCAAGGGAAAGCAGCAGTCAACCCTGTGACTTTTGGGGGAGTTTATGTATACTGCATTCCATCTTATGAAATCAATGTCCTTAAGAAAATGTAAATCTGTAAACTATAATGAAGATAGTTTCTGACTAAAGCCAGAACAAATTAGTTATACTTGAAAACTTTTTGTTTTTCTGCCTGGAACACCCTGAGGCAGCCAGTGCAGGACCCAAACTGGGATTCTTTCAATCAAGTTGCACAGAAGACTCTACAAGCAAGCAAATATAATTCATGGATAAGACCCTGAGGCTAATGACCAATTTGTTATATAAAGTAATATACCTATCAACAATGTCTTCTTTAATGGACCATTCTGGAAAAGCATGTAAGAACCACCAAACCCACAAACATCTTGTCTCCTGTTGACAATCCATACGCCAGCCTGCAAGACATGACTGTGGCAAGCCCAGATCACTGCTTTTTGTCCAGTCATGTATTACTGCACTTTCCTCAAATAATGCCCAATGCTCCATTTATCAAGAAAAAAAAAGTGCAAGTTTAACCAGCACCACACACTGCAGTGCAACTGCCAACTGTGGAAAACAGAAGAGTCTGTTCACTTCAACTGATAAACACACCCCTGTTCCTCAAGCATAACTGTATGTATCAGCACACACTGCATCCCAGTGAGCTCTTCTGTTATGCCTACCTGGACAGCTCCCAGAAGGAAACAAGTCTGTTAATAAATGAGCTGAGAGGGATGTTGAAAGGCTCTGCAATTCTAGGAAATCTGCTGTAGCTCCAAAGCAGCCTCGACCGTCAGGAACAAAAGGATTTAATAGTTTTCTGAGGAGTGGCATATTGGCCTGACACTTTTGTGAAATATTCTTGGAAGAAAAAAAAAATATTTCAGCACACTTCAACAAATGTAAATGTTTAAACTGTGAACTTAGTCTTCAGTTGTCTTCAAACCTGCTACCATATGTCTTTCCTTTTTGAGTGTACTTAACATTAAAATAACATGCTTGCACTCCACAAATAACCCATCTGCTGTTCCCTACTTCTGCTACTTTAAAAGCTTGTCAGCTGCTATCCACTGCAGTTCCATTTTCAGCATAAAATTAGCAATTCATATTTATTCTTTATTTTGCCTAATTACACCACTTTCAGGCACTATATTAATCTTTAAGAGCTCCAACACTTGAAATAACAAGGGAATCCCAAATAGCTAAATGAAGAAGACAATACCACAAGTAATTCATTAAGAAACCTGCCTCTGTCTCCCTTGTCTAAGAATCTACTTTTGACCAACTGTGAAGCAGAAACAGATACAAGATACAGCAGAACAGGTATGTGTTGCCTCCAGATCTCATACAATTCAAAAGACCACTAAGATAGAGATGCCTCTTAACAAGCCAATACAGGCAGGACAGAGTAATGGAAAGGAGATAAGGCTCCTCAGGTAATTACATATATAACTGACCTATATATATATATATTGCACTGATATACAAGCCTAATATGAACCAATGCAACACAACCACAATTATTGTGCATCACCTGGAATACACTTTCAGACTGTAATGCATTCCTCCAGGACTGCTTATACATTCAGAGCAGGCAATCATTGGATTAAAACACATAAAATTCAAGGAACAGCCAAGCAGCTAAGACCTCAAGTCTCTCTCACACTTAAGAATTCTAGTAATTTAGGATTATTGTAGCTCCTTCCTGCCCACTCTCTTTGCGTGCAGGGTAGCATGTCCCTGCTTCTGTTTCAAGAGAAATAGATCATCTCACCCAGTCTGCTGTATGGTCTGATGGTTAAAACTCTGAGCTGCCTCATTTGTTTGTTCAAATCCTGTTAAGGTGGGGGAGATCTGAACTTCACATTTCTACTAGGCACTAAGTTGTCTAATGAAAGGTGAAGAAAACACCATGCAACTTTAAAAGAATTCAAATGCAGCAGGACCTGTCTGAGGCTAACTATTCAGATTTTTTGGTGCTGGCACCTCACTCCAAGACACCTCAGCAAAGCAGGGTAGTTGTAATCTTTTCAGCAACCTTCATCTGTTCAGTAATATTTTGTTTCAAGATCTTTTTGTCCCTGGATCAAAGCATTCAGATTTCAGGAGGATTCACAGCTTATCTAGAATTTAAAAGTACATTGATTGTCTTTCTCTGAAAAACACAGTTAACTGGTTTATAAGTAGAGTGGTTGCAACCTAGCATTTTAAGCTTAAAAAAATGTTTGAACTGATAGTACTATAGTTATTTAGCAAATACCTTGCATTTTGGTTATTTCTGAAAACAATTACTACATACCTATTTCACTTTTAGAGGTTTCTTAGCTTTTCACCAATAGTTTTTCCAGTAACCCTTAAGGTCTCAGAGCAGACTGCATATTTATGCTGCCAATATAACAAACAAAAAAAGAACAATCAAGTCTCTATTAAAAAAAAAAAAAAGCTGTACCTTGCTGCTAACAGCAGAACATGGTATTTGCTCATTCCTTCCACCCCTTTAGATAACAACTGGGCAGAATTCTTTGGCTCTGAGGAATTTCTTTCTACTTACTGACCTAGAAGCCCACAGGACAAATTCATTATCTGATTGTCCATGTTTGTTCAGCAGATTTCTAGCTTCATAGTGCAGAAAGGTTAACACTAATCTGAGATAGGAAGGTAAGCTTGCTGTATACTTCAACTATTGAACACGAATTCTAGGAATGCATCACATTCTCAAATGTTAAAACCTGAGAAGACAACATATTTACTAATTGATTACAACAGAAGAGTGCTGAAAAATATTCACTTTGCAGCATGATTCAGAGCATATTCTGTTAATTCCTTGCAACCTCTGGCATTTTACAAAGATGTAGTATAATAAAACTCTATAAAGAAAATGCAAAAAAGAAATGAACACACAGCTGTGAACAGGGCAGGACACCACTCACTGCTGCAATGTGATTACATTGGTATGTAGATAAGAGTTACAATAAAAGAAATAATAAATAGCATAAATCACAAGCCCTATGTTTTATTTTAGTATTTTCCAAGTACAGATGCTGCAAAGCTGCTGAAGTATCATTTTGCATAAGGCTGAGGTAATGGATTCCAGCAGAAATACAGAGCATATCAAGAAAACTCTTGTATTATTTAGCTTACTGGGATTGCAGACATAAGTGAAAGACAAAACAAAACATAATGACAGTTGAAGTGTTTACAAGAGCCAGTAAAGTAGAGGTGACTGTTTCATTATATAAAAAGGGGGATCTCTTCCCAGTCTTAGGAAGTTGCAGAAGAAGAAAATGGAATCAATGACAGCCTAAGCAGTTGTGTTTTATATTTGATATAAGTGCATATACAGGTTGTCAGCCATTTAAAGAGCACCAGACAGAGCTTGCAAGAACAGACTGTAAACTTGAGGCTTTGCTGATAAATCCTTTCAAAAATAATCCAGTTACACGAAGGAATCAATTCAAATTTGTATTACTGCCCAGTTGTGTCTGGCTGGCTGTCAGTACCAATTGCAGAGAGCACCAGGGAATCTCAATCCCATGCTTGACTTCTTTGGGAAACCACAAGTAACTTGACAGCACTGAAACCAAAACTCTACAAGACTGTCTAGATATACATATAGTTGTGTTTCACCTTCAGCCATTGTTGCCACATCTTATGGTGATTCCTACTGCCAAAATACTCCTTCACTGAAAGATACTCTGTTCTCTTATTACAGCAAGGAGAACTGCAGCTTCAGAAATACTTCTGGACCATTACTATTCACAAAGGAAGCAGCAGTTTCTTTGTCATTCACATGGCCACTATGTGGCAGAAGATGAAACAAGGAGAGCTGGTGACAGATCACAGGGCTTTGAACAGATTTAAATATATCAGGGTATAAAATTAGGTAGCTGATAGTTCAGTTGCTGCTCAAACCATAACTTACTGACAGGTCCACCAGAGCTGAGGAAAGCACAGACAGGTCTGGGAGACAAACTGCTAGATAGCTGTGAAATGGGGAAGCATTATGTGGATGCCCCTGTTCAGGACACAGACAAGTTACACGTGTGTGGATAAACTCACAAGTGAGAAACAGCAAAAGGCCACAACAGCAGCTGCACAGAACTGGCTGTGAGCCACTGAAGAGAGAGGAAGCCCTGGTCAGATTTAAGAGGAAGAAGGCAACAGTACCTTATATAGTCACCCAAAAGGAAAAGGAAAGACAAACTCTATAATCTCTATTTCAAGCTAATAATTCTTAAAGAAATAGTGTTTTTCTGGTACATTGATATAGTAACAATTTATGATACAGATAGGTCATGTAAAAGTTAAGATTGCAGTTAAGAATACATTAAAAAATTGTCTAAATAAGCATTCCTAATACTATGGATTATAATCTTAGTATGGATTACAATCTTAGTGACTGTTGGTAAAGCATCAGAATGAAACACTACAAGTTAATGGAAGCTGTCTGAGATTTCACTTTAAAGCATTTAATTAGATTTTAATGGGAAAAGAATAACTTTAAAAACTAGAAAATCCAAGATTATAATTAAAATACACTTAACATGAAGAATAAAAACAAATTATTTTGGTCTTAAACAACAAGAGAACATCTACCAAATTTACATCTTCCCTGTTCACTTGTTTATTCATTGGTTACTATACAGGCAAAAGAGAAGATTCTCTGTTCTGATGTATTTTACAGAACAGATTCCACACAAAATGCATAGTTATCTGTAGGATGGCATAAATCTATCCTGTGATAGATGAATGAATGAGATGAGAATCTAAGAAAAATAAATACAAGAGAAAGCACAGAAGGAAAAGATTAAATATACTCACATAAAATTTTCTGGATATTCACTCAAGGCCATATCAATGATATTCAGAGCATCATGGTAGTGTTTCTGGGCTGACAGCAGGAGTGCAAGGAGATGAAGAGAGTTGGCATCGTCTCCCTGTAGCTGCAGAGCCTGCCGAACGTATCCCAGAGCTTCTGGTATCTGATTAAAAAAAATAATAACAAAGCAGAAGAAAGCACCACTATTAGAAGTATTGCCTGTTAGTTGATTGGATGCCCATAAAATTTTCAAATTATTGATCTGAATACTATATAAAATGCTACAGCCCCCTGTTAGGCATTGCTCAGAAATTTAAAATGGACCTGATGCTCTACAATGAACAATGAAGATGAAATATATTAACCCTGGAAAATAATACATGTTTTGATGTAACACTTCCATTCAGCCCTTTAAAATATTATTGTATTATTCTTTTTCAAGTATTGGTTGTACTTCTATATGACCTTAAAAAATATTTAATTGCAATACGTTAAAATATATGGCTGAACTGCAGCAGTTAACTTTTCTTCACATGTTTTTTTCCCCCCTCTCCATCCAGCAACAAATGCTGAAACAAATTAACTGAATGACTTGTCTTTTTTTTTCTGATACTGGAGCTGGAAATACTGTGGCAGAACTCTGGAGAAGTTTATGAGACTGAAGGTGTTCAGATGTTTTCCCACATATATGTGGGAAAACCAAGGAAACACAAGGAAAACCAAGTTTTTATTGAAGAAATCTTTATCTGTATCCATCAACAAACACAAATTCTGATCTTCACTGATTGTGAGGCTGCATTTTTCAAACAGAACTAACCTGTCTGGATATGGCAAGCTGCAGAGCCAAGTAAAATGCTGCCAGATGATCTGTTGGAGACAAACTGTGAGCCCTTAAAAACAAAGAAGACAAAATCCTAGTGATTATTTCCCTTATTAATACAGGTTAAACATATGCACAAATGCATATATATCCATGCATCCTTATTCAGATCTCTTCATGTATGTTAATACTGTGAGTGGTGTTCACTCCAGTGACTTTTCATATCATGCTTCTCAATCATCCTTGATTTAAGGAAGTAATTTGGGCCATTTGTAATAGAAATGAATTATGTAACTTCAGTATAAATCTGAAAAATGAGCAATACAAAATGATTCACACCAATTACAGGAAAAGCACTGAAGTCTTTCAAAATAACAAAAAAAAAAATGGAGGTAGTGAAACAAACACCCCCTCAGCCCTGTGTGAAGACAGTAACAAGTACCTTCTCAAATGGCAACTATCACAAACTGGGAGCCTGGGAATCTGCCTTAGGACAAAACATAACTGTATTTTTCAGGAGCTCTGTTTCTTCAGGAATTGGTCCTTCAGTAAGTGACTAAAAAACCCACAAAGGAAAAATCCAAGAAAATCTAGGAATATTAAAATAGTGAGTCCAGTACTGCTGGATTGATAAAAAGTGTAGGAGATGGAGACTTTCAACTTCCACCTCCTGGAAAACACCCCAAACAAACAACCACCCAGCACCAAAAAATATTTTAAAAAAGCCAAAAACCACCTAAAACCACCAGAAAACCACCACCTAGAGCAACAAAAAGATGCACAGCAGGCAGACCCAATTAATCCTCATGTTCCCAAGACTTTCTGTGCATAAATTTATATTCTACTAGTTTGCACAAATATTTCAAAGCTTATATCACTACAAATCTCAAGTTCCACTCAACCTACATAAAGAAGGTTGAGCAATGTCCTAAAGGACATTTGTAATGGCTCACTAAAAAGATGCTATATATCTTTTCAGGCTTCAACTGGCACTATTTGCTGCTCAGAAGTCTTCAAAAGTGAACAGTTAAGAAGATATTAAGACACTTACTGTTCAGCTGTAGAGAATGAAACAGAAAAGTTCCTGGGTGAAAAATGACATAACACACAACCAAGCAACAATAAATGAGTAGAGATTGTGAAAGAGCAATTTTGCAGTGATAAGGAGCTGACTATCATTTCAAAAATAAGCTTTCCAAATCTACTCTGTATTGCTTATTCTCTCAACTCAAACCACTTCTTCTAGCACAACCTATTAAAATATTACCATTATAAGCTCCCTATAAAAACATCCTCATATTTATGGGTGGTCCAAACACTGCACAGCCTCAACCCTCAGAAAGTGGAAATTTTGCAGACAGATTACTAACAGTGAACTACTCTCAGAATTCTGGGAACTGCTGCACTAAACTGGAGGGCAGAGACAGCAGGCACTGAACTGGAATGGTTTAGCTTCAGGCTATGGTTCATTTCATCCCTCAGAGTTTGAAAAAATCAGCAGAAGAAAGCAATTCACTGTCAGAACCTCAAAAGTAATGAATGGGGAGAAATGGCAAGAAATGGTTAGCAGAGTATTTCTGAAATAGTGATGATTAAGTCAGTGGTAAGAAGGATGGATGGCAACAGAATACTCCTTTGAGCAAGTATTTTATACTAGAGAGTGACACAAATGACCTGAAAATTTAATAAAAGGAAATCCTTAGAAATCAATTTAGATATTTCTGACAGAAAGTGAAGTAAATGCTGAAGAAATCCATTCTGTACTCACGAAGAGAGAATCCCAGAGGTGAAATCCTTCTTACACCACCTTTTTAAGTCCCTCTGTTCACTTCTTTTAGCATAATGAAATTAAAAGAGCAACACTCACCTCTGAAATGCAAGAAGAGCTTTCCTCTGCAAGACCTCCTGCATCCCTCTCAAAGATGCTACAAAGGAGAGATTTGATCAGTGGTATGCAAGACCAAGAGGTGCCATTCCACATGCTCACTGAAGAATTTGTAATACTTTGACTGAAAGAATGGTTGCATACAGAAGCTTTGATTTTAAGCCTAACATGCTGCTAGTTACTCTTTTTTATGCAACATGGGAATTTCCAGATGTTGGTATTTATTCCTATCTTACCATCAGTAGCCTGAAGACTGTAAGTCAACCCCAGTGCCAAGTAGCCTTTTGCTTTGAACTCAGATGTTTTGTCCCCAAGATCAACAACTGTTTTGGCAAATCTTTCAGCTTCTTCCAACTGAAAAATATTATAAAATAGCCATGTAAGTCTAAAATGATCTAAATCTTACATTACCATGAGAAGAACATAGAGCACATGTATTATGCACAGCAAGTGTGGAAACCTCAGCCATGAATGCTTTTAAGGACTGCTTCTTTTTTCATTAGGCTTAGTTTTCCTACTAAATACTGAATAAAGAACAGAGATTTTTAAGCTGAAGCTCCTATTCCCATGGTTGAGAGAAAGTCTGGCTTATAACCCAAAGATCATTCTAAAGTTGCTGTGGGTTTGCCTTTTTTCTTTTTTTTTTTTTTTTTTTTTTTTTTTTGTTCTTTCTAAATAAATAAGGAGTTTCTGGTCCATATATACCATCCACAACTTCAGCATTTCATAACAGAGTTCTCGCCCCACAAACCAGTTCTTTAGGAAAATCAATTACAAAAGCTATAGCTCCAACCCACAAAAAAACCCAAAATACAGCCATGCAGAATGCTGCATCACATACAGTATTGCTGAATGTATGCAAATTCATAAATAAACATGTAAAAGATCAAGGTTTAACTGCACACCATTAAACAATGTTTAAAAAATATATCTTTGAATCCATTCCAGTAAATGGAAATGCTAATACAGTAAACTACTCCACACAGAATCAACCCACAGGGAACAATTTACAGAACTAGGATCTCTGTTAATTATCAAGAATGGATTTTTGTCAGTCTCAGCAAGTCATGTTTCTGCTACAGATATTTTATCATTTTTTAATTGTAGCCTTTCCCTCCTCTTTCATTCCTTTGTAAACATACTCTTTTTTGTTCTAAAAATTACATGTGTATCTTGAAAACCACATGATGATCTTTGATCACCTTCGTGTTTTTTGTACAGATACACCAAGGTTATGTAAAATACAACTAAAGTAACACTTTAAAATAAGATAATGTCCCTGCTAGAAATTCATAAACCCCAGCTGCCTGCAAATGTGGTAACAACAGAAGAGTATCTTGAATATGCATAAGATTTGTCTGTCCTTTTTTCAGAGGATACAGAAGTTTCAGTTGCATTTTTAACCTCTGTATGCTAATGTTTCCATTTCTAATATGTTTTTAGCTATGTGTTAGCTCAGTATCAATATGCTCCCTTGACAAACATATCCATTGCTGAAAAATATTTTAAATAGGCCATGCAAACAGGGATGTACATGAACATGTATGTATCAGGGCTGGTTTTAGGGATTACCAAGCGTGCGTAGTCACTGTGCAAAAGTCTTTGCTACATCCCTAAACCAAAATGTTGTTGCATTTTTAGGACAGTTCTTGGTGAAAAGACAGGAGTAGCAAAGCTTACCCAGTGAAGAGATCCCATACAGAGCTTGGCAGCAAGCAGTGGAATAGTTGCATCATCTGGTTTCAAACGTATACATTCCCTCAAGACTTTAACAGCTCGAGCAGACTGTTAAAAAAAAAAAACATTTTCCACTGAAAATACTAAAAGCATAAATACATTTCACAGACAGAAGATTCCTATTTCCATCAGTTACTTTATTTTTCCCCTGTGAAGATGTTACTAAACATTTTGTTGACAAGTTGTCACAACTCCTCATGCAAGTGACACACAACACTCCAGGCACTGCTGTTGTTATTTAAACCCTATGAACTATCACTGAGTGTCCCCAGTGAGACATCTGTCCAGAATGGAATTCCAATGGCACATGGTTCAGGAGACTGTTCTGAGATGCATTTAAACTCTGCTGGGCCTGTAAGCTCACAACATGTGAGCCAGGCAAATGAAAGCAACAGGAGCAGGACAGTCTTCAGAATAGAGTGTTTTCAGTGTTCTTTGCAGTGACAACAGTGCTTAGGAATAGCTGTGAGATACAACTGTACAACAAACTGGCACTGCTCCTCTTACTTAAATTTATTTGTGTCCACCAAACACTTTAGGACATAACTAAAGTAAAGAGAAATGGGAAGATGAATCAAGCCTCTTTAGAACCAGTGTGTTTCTAAGAATATTTTCTGAAGAAAATACAAATTATTACTCTCCCCCATAATGGAAATAAGCAAATTACTCCTGTTGAGAATGATCTTTCAGAAAATTATTCACATTACATAATGTGTGATTTATTTTTCATAACTTGACAGGGAAAAGCAAAAAGGACTGAAAACAGAAAACTGAATCTGAGAACATAAGCTCCTAGGATATATACACTTTTGTTTTAAATTCCTCTTGCTTTAATAACACAAAATATGCAGCCTCAAAGTTAGTAATAATTTAAAAATATATAGAAATTCCCAAAGAAAAATACCCAAACAACAAATAAGAGCATCATAAATCAGCATTAATTTGTATCTAAGAGTAAAGTTGTTCATCAAAACACTGAAAGAAGTTGCTACTGAACAATATGGTCTAGTGGAATTCACAACTTGCATTCAATTGGCTTAGCCTAAGCTTGTTGGCAGGATAGTTCTTATCACCTTTCAGTCTTCCTAAATCAGAAACTATAGAAATAACAACATTCTTTGTACAGCACCAGACAGAAATTTCCAAGTACAGCATACTTAGCTGATTTAAGGATTAGATTTTCAAAAAACATTGCATATGAAAACGATGAAGGTGCCAAATGTTGTTATCAAAAGCCATCAACAGAATAATTACATTAAAAAAAAATGAAGACTTACTTTTCCTGCTGCCATCAAGGACAATGCAAACTGGTACCAGAGATGGAACTCTTCAAATGCAAACTTCATGGCTCTTTCTAAACACTAATTTGGGGGGGGGAAAGTATTATTTAAGGACACATCCTTTAATTATTAAGAAGGCATACTAGTATAAACTTTTTTCTTATGGCCTTATACCTAAAATACCTATCATAAAAAATCATTCAAGTATGTTAAGTTTTAATCCATCAAATAATTTCAGTGAAAACAGCTGCCAGATTGCATCTGGAAATAAAAAAGAATTAAACAGAAAACTCATTGTCATTCATTGTGTTTGTTTAAATACTCTGGCTGGTACTGTTCTATTTAGTCTTAAAGAAGGAATGATAAACACCAGTGTACCAGCTGCAAAGGGCAGGAGATGTCTTAAGTGTAAAGGAAAGCTGTACACACACTTCCTAAGGTGTGAGATTTAACAAGCAATGGCACCAGAGTTACTTATCAGAACTATTTTAAAGGCTGTAGCAGGTATAAAGATTCACCTGACTGTATTACTTCTATTTTTAATAATTTTAACTTCACATTCAATAGTCTGATGAGATTTTCAAGCTAACAATTGAATGCCAAAAGGAAATTAATTATTATTATACAGAGATTAAATATATTAAATTAGCATTATGTGCCAATTCTGAAGGTTTCGTAGCTGCTTTTGTTGATAACAATTATTTCATTTTGTTCTGTTATTTTTACTAATCAGGCCAGCTCCAGAGTATCAAAAGGTGCAACACTTCTGTGGATTAAAATAATTTAGCAATTAACTTTCTTGTCTGCAGAGTCCAATTACATGAAGCAGCTTTTCTGCTCTGATAGCTACAATGTATATGCCAAACCATGAACTATTTTTCACATTCAAAATCAGACTTAACATTACAGAAAGCAGAGCCAGGCATATGGCATGCTCCACACTTTAACAGCATCTGAGGCAAAGAACAGCACTGAGGATGAAACTAAACAAATATGAGAATAGCATTATTTCCTACATATAAGGAATTGATGCTAGAATTTTTTCCTATTATACAATGTCTAATATCAAGACTATTACTATATAGACCTTTTATTAAATTATTATAAAGGAATGAAGTTTCTAAAAACAAATTCTAATACTGTTGTTCAAAGTTCATCATCATACTGCATGAGGAGCAAGTTAATTAAATGTCTATTCAGGAAAAACAACACAGGATTCATTTTCCCACTGGACTTTCCATCAGCAGAATCAAAAAGATCACAGCAAGAAAGTCACATGTGGTATCTTCTCCTATTAACTTGATTTTTTGTGTTTTCAATGACCAACAGGCTCCATCAAGATATCAATGAGAAATACGTAACAAGCAATTACTACCCTGAAAAATTGTGAGTTAATATTCAGGATAATGGTAATTGACTTCACTAATTGAAAACATATTCAGCACAATCCCTCTCCTAAAGGCAGAACCAGAGCTTTTGTTACTGCCTTGTAAACAGCAACAGATAGGAGAGGTGATGTTGAATGCATTCATTAATTTTATTCCTTAGCACTATGGTCTCCTCCTGGAAAAAATACTTTTGAAGTTAGAGATGAGTGAAAGATGAGTATTTAGGGAAATTACTAGTCTGGAAAACATCTCTCTTAGGAGGACATTGATAAGCTCAATATGTCATATCCTACAAAGCTTAAAAACCAACTTGATGACAGAGAGTACTTTTGTTTCAGAAAGAATTATGACAGCAGAAAGTTCTTTGATCTAGCTGTAGAAGTTGTAAGAAACTGAAAGCCCATTATATACAAACTCTGTGAAGAAATGAGACTTTTTCAATTAAGAACATGGCTCAGCATTAGATCAGTTTAACAAGGATGAAACAGATTTTTGATCATGTCATGTCCTTAGAGCACAACTAACTACTTCTGTAATTAGCTATAGCTGAACCACAAGATGATAAGGAAATACTGGAGATGCTGCATAAATATCACTTCCACAGTAAGAATAATGGTATTTGTGACTTGAAGCTACAACAGCTTCACTAACTAGAGTGTTTTATTAATAACACCTTAAGTTTCAGACCATGGGCCACAGGATTTGAGGGCAGATATCCTCTAACCACTCTCTAAAATGTAAGAGGTTCTTAAAGTCTATGATTTCCACTGTGCTTTGGATGACACAAACTAAGAAAATGAGATGTCCCAACTATTTCCTGGTAAGCTCCTGCTGCAGCCTTATATCTAGATGCATCTATATGTTAAAGTAAGTATTGTCTTCTTATCCCAGGCCTTCATAAGATGAAATTTTAATGTTCACAACAAATACTTCATGGACATATAATAAAGAGATTTTAATTATTCCATATTGAAAAGTATTTTTGCAAATATACAAGAATTCTTTTCTTTTTTTTAAGAGAAGAATTCTTAATAATGTACACACCATTAGGCTACCTTAGGCAGACTGCAGGTGTCAAAGCCCTAGGCAGTGGTGAAAAACCCTCCACTAAACAGCTGGTCAAACACAGAAGTCTTTATCTTTCCAGATACTTGCAGTTCTGCTTCTGTCTGTTACAAAGATCACTGCCAGCACAAGGATCTTCTAAAAGGCACTGAAATCAAAGATCTAAGTTGACTTTAAGTATCTCCTAGTTATAACATTCAACTCTGCTCAAAACACAGAAGGAAGGCAGTGTCAGCTACAGTGACTAAACCTGTAACAGAAGCAGGGAGGGAAGCAAGGTCTTTGCTCTTCTCCATGTGAGGGGACTGTAAGACTTTCCTTCTGCACTTCAGTGTCACCACTTGCAGCTTTGGTGCAACTGCCTAAAACTCCACGAAGGTGATCCTGTCTGACACATCTTGTGTAGATGAAAAGAGTCATCATTAGATGATGTTGTTGGGTCACAGTCCTGGATGAGCTTCCATACTTCTAAGTCTTCTGAAACACCTTCTCTTGTACTAATGAAAACTGACTTGTATTTACAACTTGAAACTATGAAGTACTTTCAAAAATGCCCAAATTTAGAGCTCAACATTACAGAACATGCAGATTAAAGAAGATGCGGATTTAAGGGCGACTATCAAGATATACCAGAGAACTGTAGATTTTTCTTTTTCTTTTAGATTTTTATCTTAATAAAAGATCTCTATTATGGCAGAGAGAAACCATTTCTTAATAAATGAATCCCTGGATATGCCTTCCTACCACTCATGCTGAATTAGTCCTTTGGAATACCAGTAAGTAATCATGTTCAGCAACAGTATCCTGCTGCTGATTGAACACTGTTTTGAGCATCAGAAAAATCTGCTCTGCCCAAAGAACTGCAGTTGTTTCTCAAGTCTAAAACTGTTAATAATGCTTGAAAAATTCTTAAAGAAGTTGTTGCAATCTAACAAAACACATGCAAAAAATTGCACAATCAAACACAAGACATTTGAGATAAAGAATGTCTTTCCTACAGACCTGAAAAAGTAATACATTTAAGTTTTATTACCTTCCAAGCCATTTTACGAACTACGAGGACTCGGCAGCACTCTAAATATTATGAGTTGTAAAAGAAAGTTTTCTTTTGAAATAAAACATGGCAAATCCTTTTTCTAGGCATTTATATCTACAACAGCATTAATCTTTGCCCATTTCTCCCCGCTGTCTCTGTTTAATGTGTATCCTTTCAAGCAGACCCATTCCTCCCTAAAAACCATGTGATTTTCTGTACCATTAAACATTTATCACACCTTTCCACACAATTTCTGTGCTTGACCACCTCAAGTCACTTGTATAAATTTAGACAGTAAACTTTCTGGGGTGGAAACTACTCACCATATTTATACAGCAGCCAGAAAGACAGCGCCCTGCATTTGTTCAGCACTTACAAGCTACCAAAACGAACACGCTTAACAAAAAAACCACCCCAAATGAAGGCACAGTTGAATATTCACTATTATTGACAAACCTCTGAGAGCATTTCATACTGGCCTCTTCTTCCCAAGGCTATAGTAAGTAAATCATAGACTACAGATGCACTTTGCAAACTGATGATACGGTCGTTCTTGTGCTCTGGTATTCGGCTCAGCACGGCGTCCCGGTTCGCCTGAAACACAGCCCGAGGGAACAGTCACCCCCTGTCATCACTCTGGTCAGACACACCACTGCTCTAGTGATACAGAGAGACAGTAGCTGATGATGATTTTGAGATAGCAAGAATTTCCTCTATTAGTGGCAAGATTTATGCCTCAGTATGTGTATTTTTAGTTACTTGAGTCTAATTATACAAATACATCATGTGTTTAAACCTATTGAAATGTTCTGAGAAAAAAAGGAGGGGGTTTTATTATATTTTTTTTTAATTAATTTTATGCTTTGTATGCTAGAAAAACACATTAAGAGGATCCCCAAATCCTCTCGTCCAACTTCTGTAAAATAAGGCAATCCATTTTTTTTCTCTTCAAACAGTATGCCACTGTCCTCTCACTTTGGAGTGATAACCTGACCAGGATTACTACACAATCACCTTCAGGAGTTGCTAGTGAGGAAACTGTCCCTGGCTCTGAGCACAGGTTTGGAATCAGGCCATGTTTGCAGACAGGCTTCATACTTTCAATCCTATTTTGTGAAAGGCAGATTGAAAACTTAATTCCTTAATCAAACCTTTTCTTTCAAGAAGGAAGAAGACTGAGCTAAAATTGTATTAACTGACCAAGTTCACACAGAGCTGAACAGCAATGTACTCATCAGTGTACTGATGAGCTAAGGCTATCTGATATAGGATATTGGAACTACCCAATACTTCTCCCACTATATCATCAAGCCTCTGAAAATACCTTATCTTGATATCTCTTTCTAGATTTCCTCATGTTTAACATTCCCATCTGTACAAATTCAAGTGTATCTTGGCAGTTTGAAGTCAGAAGTGAACCTTCTCTCTTGGTTGTTTTTTTTTTCATCAAGATCATCAATAAAGATGTTAAACAGAAATGGTCCCAACACTGAGCCCTGAGGAACAGCACTTGTGTCCTGCCATCAGCTGGACTGAACTCCACTGACCACCACTCTTTGTGCCTGTCCATCCAGCCAGTGCTTGATCCAGCAGATCATGTGCTCATCCAAGCCATGAGCAGACACTTTTTCCATAAGAATTCTATGGGAAACAGTGTCAAATGCTTTTCAAAAGTCTAGGTAGACAATGTCCACAGTCTTTCCCTTGTCCACTAGTTGGATCATCTTGTTATAGAGGGAGGTCAAGTTTGTCACACTGCCTTTCATCAACCCACACTGACTGGGCCTGATCCCCTGGGTGTCCTCTCTCTGGCTTGAAATGGCCCTCAAGATGATCTGCTCCATGCCTTACCCTGCCACCAAGGTCAGACTGACAGGGCTATAGTTTCCTGGATCCTCCTTTCTGCCTTCTGTAGATCTACATCTTGAATACGTAGACCTTTATTCCCCTTTTTTCAGAGGTGAGGAATGACACACATTAAAGGATAATAAATCGGTGCTTCGCTTTAACTGTGTAGCATTTTAAGCCCTGAACATACTCTATATATAATCTTTTAAATGAGAATAATTAAATACTGAGTTTCAGAGAGATTCATGGAGCATAAAATGCACAGACATTTCAGAAATTATCAACTGAGTAATCACAGCTTGGTTTTGAAACACACACCCCCAAGCAGACATTTTGCTTTATTTTGACCAAGAACTCCTTGGCTTTTCCTTTCTGTACTGCATAAATATTTAGTCAGCTGCAAAAATTTTAACATTTTTAGCTCCACATTTAGTATTCGACTCAATTCCTTGCACATATAGAACATGCTACACAGTAGCACTTGTGAAAAAATGGCTAACAATACCAAAGCCATACTATAGGAGAGGATGCCTTATAAGGTCAAATATATGAAGATATCTTATGCATTTGAACAACCATTTTCTGCATAATTACAAATCAGAAAGCACATACAAACTGAAGTGCTCTGTGTTTCAGAACAGCCATGGTTTAGTCACAGTTTTTCCTAACTGAAAATGAAACATGAGTCAGAAAGTAAGACATGGTAAAAACATTCTATTTTCATTAAAAAAAAAGAAACACCAGAAAACCACACACACATGTTCTATTTTACTTACCATAGATTCACTAATAAGCAGCAACAGTAAGGCTTCTTCTGTATTTTCTTGAGGACAGAAGATGCTGTTCAAAATGAGAATTTCATTATTTAAGCAGGAGACATTACTCTTAGCTTACACAAATACAGTAAGTAAAACAGACTGTAAAAACTGGGAAATGCCTAGAAAAGAGAACAGACAGTAACTTGCATAGAAAAAATGATTCATTAAAATACATTTCTTTGCAGTGGTCTAAATTTGCATTTCAGAAAAAATTGGCCAAACACATTAAAAGAACAAAACCACCTGAGCTGTCATCTGAACACATTCAAATATCCCAGAATTGCACATAATTTGACAACTATAAAAACTGTACCCACAGTTTAACTAGCCTCTGGCACCTAATCCTTCTCAGCTGAATCTACATCACCCATCCAAAGGTCAGCAACAAGAAACTCACTGAAACAAGACAACTTTTGTATTTTGGGCAATATGTGGACAAATACTGCTCTAAGTCTTCATCACATATGCTTGAAAATTATTTTCCTGATGCATTCAATAGCTACAAATATTTTTTAATAGAGCAAATCAATCTGTAATGATTAGAAATGTTGGAGAAATTACTTTCTTGGTGAAAAAGGGAAACTGTCCCAAAGACAACTACTAAAAAGTCACTTATCAGAATGAAATGTTATTATCTCCTAAAACTCCATCTCTGGAGACACTTAAGACCCGCCTGGATCTGTTCCTGGGTGACTTGGTCTAGGTGATCCTGCTCTGGCAGGGGGGTTGCACTAGATGATCTTCTAGGTCCCTTCCAACCCCTAACATTCTATGATTCTATGATTGTCCGACTCCCGTGCTCCTTTTACCTCAATTCAGTGGCACAGGTTGTAGTAGGACTGCCATGGATCTATGTGTGTGAGCAGACACAGAGGCTTCCACACCACTTGGCCCCACACCACTCAGTCACATTTGTACCTTACTTTCACCCATTTAAATCCTGATCAGAAACTGGGAAAGCAATGGCAGCCTGTTGCACTGTACTGCCCACTGGTGTGTTTTCTGCCAGTAGTTTTATGCCCCTTTCATTGCAGGAAGCAGTTAGCTACTCTTTATGTGAGATCAGTTTTGAATGCACTGCTCCATTCACCTTTGGATAATCAGGTTAAAAAAATCTGTCAGACTTCTTAGCACTGATTGAAAGTCTCTCATAACTGTGGCTTTCTGGTTTAGCTAACTGGAAATATTACAAAAGCCTCTGCATTCCTACAAGTTTGAATTAGTTTCAACAGTTGCACTCATATGTAGCATTCATTTTGGCTATTTTGATCTAATAATTATTGACTTGAGTCTCTTAATAGCTGTGTGGCCTAAATAAGGTCCATAGACAGTAATAACAGAAATTTGCCTTATGATCTATTACTTATAATAGAGAATTCTTTCTGAAGATATCCATGCCATGTGTTTGTGTTGAAAAATTGTAGATCAGGCTTGGCTAATACATGGTTTGGGCTCTTTTATATCTGTATTTCAGCTTCTGAACATGCTTCTCAGGTAGGCTGTGCAAACTCCAAATTTGGAGGTTTCTAAGCCACAGCTAGACAAAGCCACAGATGACCTCTTCCAGTGTTGGAAATGATCCTCCTTCAAGTAAGAGATTAGTCAAGAGCTATCCAGGGTCCCTTCCCATGGACATCTCTATTATTCTGAATCTGAATTACATTTATCAGCATTTTGCACAAAGGAAACCTTCTAATGTTAAGACTTGAAATAACAAGCACAGCAGTGCTAAAGGACACTGGTGCCTGAGATTCATTTCATCATAAACTTGAATAGAGTCTCAGCAAGTTTCTGATTTGACCTTGAGAGCTAAATCAAAAAAAAGACACTTTAGGACCTTATTTTAGGAACACTGGACTTGACAAAGTGAGTGTCTTTCCTGAACACACGTGGGACCATCATATAGATCTGTCCCCACTGCAGAACCTGAGGACTCAGGTCCAGTGGCAATTCAGTAAGAATAATTCCCTGAGTAACATGGAGCTCCTTTGAATACAAACACCTTCTTCTTTTTAGAAGTATGTGGGAAAGTAAGGCTCTCAGCTATATAATGTGCTGAGGAATCACCAGCATAACAATTCTGATCAAAGCTGACACCTCCCATCTGTTTCTATATGCAGTCTGTTCAGCATGAATCATAAACAGATGGTGTCAGTGTCTCACAAGTCATGCTGCAGTCACTGGGTGTTAGCTAGGGCTCAGTTGATGCATAACTTTGCCGCTTCACCCTTAATTGTTGAGTGTGTTTCATCCATAGAAATGACCTTTTATCCATCCAAAGCCAACTGCTCGCTGGTTTCCATGGTGTGGGTGGCAGAAGAACAGGTTTTTCCACCAGCCAAGCTGTTCATCTTCCAAAGCTGCCTGGCTGCAGTACCATTGTCAACAAGTTTTGCAGAGGATCAGGGGCTGGTAATGCATACAGATTCCCTCCAACCTATTTCCCATCTCTTTGCCACCCACATGGTTAGCCTGATTCTCAGAGCAGCACATGCTTTCACTCTCTCATCCCACTAATTTGTTAGCTGGGGTAGCTAGTCATCTTGCTTTACTCCTCTTGATCTCACAAGCTAGGCAGAGTGTTGGAAGAATAGCCTATCTTTACATAAAAAGACCTCCCATCCATCAAGGATTTTGAAGGATTGGATAATGCTGATGTAGGGCTTAACCCTTATTATTTGTGACTACTGTTTGAACATCTGGCACTTTAACAGCAGTTGTTTCTGGCTCAAAATCCAATCAGCTAAATTATTCCTCTTCCCTGAAGTTGCAGCTGAGCATATTCAACTACATTTGAATGACTGAAATTAATTTTTCTCCCTTGTGGTTTCCTCTTTGGCCATATCAAGGACCAAGTTTGAAATTCATCTCTGTATTGCTCTGATTTAGAGCCCAAACAGCAAATCTGTAGCAAACCCCACAGTTTCTTAATTCTCATTGGTATTTCTGAAATCCAGAGTCTTGTCTGTGTCCTGTTCAGAGAGAGGTTGCTACTTCAAAGCTTGAATATAAGTCCAGACCCAACGAGTACAAATGGCTGGGAATCATCTGTGCCTCAGTTTAATTGACACCTCTATTAGACAACTGGGCAACCACTTCCAGCAATGCAGCTGCAACTCTGTGATGTGACAGTCACTATTAATGCCTTCATCCCTGGGCATGTTCATGGGATGGACTTTGTCCATGGTGGAATGAGTCATAGTTTGCACAGACAAAGCTCCAGGAAATTAATTCCTCACCTCAGCAGCAGCTTCAGCTCTTCTTGCATTTCTCAAGAGTCCATGGGAAAACCAGCCTGTGAATGATGCAAATCAGAACAGCCAGAGTTCAGCTGCTGTCCCCTTGCACGTGTGTGTCTGTGTTCAGAAGTGAGACACCACATCAGTGATTTATTTCAAAGAAAGCAACAGCAGACAAAACTCTAAAGCAATTTTCAGCCTGAATAATCACTGCAAATTTGCTCCAAGTGTTGAACAGATGGAATCTTCATATGACGTCTCTGACTATAAACACAAGCATCCTGTCATATTTCAATTGCTGATGTAACAACACAATGTGGTTCTTTCTAAAGGGAAAGTACATGAATTTGAGGGTCTGGTTACTTGTTTTCTCAGTGCAGTAAAAGATATGGTGTATTCACTTGCAAATAACACATGAAAATTGCCAATCGGTTCCACTCCATTCAAATATTTGCTCAGCAAAGCAGTAGAATGAGTTCTCCACAAAAGGTGTATCCTTAATATCAAAAGCAATTTATGCCTAAATTGGCTCTGCTGTTGCCACATTGCTTGCTTCCAGTGTGCAGACTGGCATAATAATGGAAATGGGATGGGGTCTTTTCTTGAGCTGTGGATTCCCCCCCTGGTTGAAGGGGAAGGAGCTCTGGCAGTCACTAAACAGGTCTCTCCCACTGTCTCCTCACTTCTTTTCTGGCTTTAGGTGTCTTACTAATTCATGCCTGTATCTGTGAACCAACAACAGGTGATTCTTTTCCTTCTATTAAATGTTTTGAGATCTGTTGATGAAAAATACACAAGTTAATGTTCTTACTGTTATGGATGAAGATGGGGTTTTGCAATGGGGAAAGTGAGGATCTGTTTTACCTCTGCTGGTGTTTCTGACTCTGCACAAGCACTGCTGTAGCAAAGGAGGAATGGGGGCACTTCATACCCCCCCTTACTTCTCAAAGGAATGAGTGGAGATTCTACTGCTTCTTATAGGTTGTCTGAGGCAGCTTGTCCTGACCTTTCATGGGTGGTCCCCAGAAGGGAGCTGTGCCTCCTCCCCAATGTCTCCATAGATGACTGGAATCACAATCTTGTTATGAATGTGTGGAAACTCTGTTGGTGTTCCCTGGCCTTAATGTATCTGTATTTGCCTTCTACTTCATAGAATAAGTTGGGATATACCTCCTGCCTTCTTCCCTTCCACTGAGGTGGCTATGCTCATGCTGTTTGCACCTCCCCAGCCCCTGAGATCACTACCAGATCAGAGCTCCAGACCTGTGAGGGATGGAAGGCATCCCCATACCACCCCCCTTGCTGTCTCACCAGTGCAGCAGGACTATTTCTTCAGAAAACTAATGCTGCTGCAGGCAATTCCCCCAAGTTTTTCCTGACACCTTTCTCCCAAGTGCATAAACTCATTAGATCTGAAACACATCCTGGATGGCAGAGGGGCCAAGCAGCCAGATGATTGCTGTAGCTGATTGCAGCATCTGCTAGAGCCTCATTAGTATTTTAGCTTTCAGACTTAGTTGTGGGATAGATTTGCTGGCTTCATTTGCTTCCAGCAAAAGCTGCTTTAGGCTTACACATGTGAGGCCAAGCACCCCGAGGGTACTTAACATGGCAGGCTCCTGTGTTAATGTTTTACATAATGTTTAATAAGAAAACCAGCTATCATTTGCTCTTTGTCAGTTGACTGGATCTTCAGCAGTCTCCAGTACTTGTGGCAAACGTCTTTCCCCCTGGAGATGCTAAAGCTATCAAAACCTCACACACAGTATCATGTTTGGGAATGTGCAATATTCTGAAATGTGTGCAGGAATTTCCAGCTTCCACTCTTTCTTTTTAGATCCTGCTAATATCATCTATATAAATACACAGACATGCAATTTTTCACACCTCAAATTTCCTTTTACTTTTCTGTTAGCCTCCTCCTCTCCTTTTTTAATAGATGTCTTAAAACTCTTTGCTGTCGACAGGTTCTCATCATCAGCCTCCACTCTGGATCCAGTTATATCTGCCTGATTTTCTTTTAATTTTTTTTTTTGTTTTTAACTCTTTTGCCACCTTTTTCCCTCCACTAGAAAAAGAGAGAAGGGAAAGGAGGGTTAGAGCAGTATTCCCCAGTACAGGTCTCCCAAGGGGCCTCTCCTCTTCTGCCTGTGGAAATCAGTTGCTGGAATCTCTCAGCCCTGTCATTGCTATCACAAAGTGCAGAAGCTGGTCTGTGAGCTTCTGATGGTTATCACTTGCTGACTTTGATGCCTTGTTTGTGAGATCTGGCTGATCTTATATTTATTATTTGTTTCCCCTCCAAAACCTGTCATACTGAAGAACTGTCAGAATATTTATCAATAATCTTGGTAATTGAGAAACATGCAGTTTAAGGGCTAAGCAGCAGTCTGAGTTTGGTTTTTCACTTCTGCTGTTCCAAGTTTGTCCTCTATGTGTGTGTCCCCTCTGAGCAATTACTTTCAAACATTCAGATTTTTGTAGTTCTGGGGTTTTTTTGCTGTTTTTCTCTGATGGACGGTGTACCATGGCTCACAAGTGATAGGATGGTCTCCTGATTCTTACATGATCAAGTAAAGGGAACTTACTTTTTTGTGCCCCAGAGCCCCTGCTAGTCCCTGCTTGCTGTGTACTTTTTTTCATCTATGTTCTGAATGGCTGCATAAATCTTTTCAAGCCACATCATTGCTGAGCTTCAACGTCCTTTAAAATGGAACCTCATCTCCCTAAATGTGCTTTGATCTCTGCTGGCTGGTTTCCAGTTGACATTCTGCTGATGTAAATTGGGAACTACTGAGTTTAATCCCACTCTTGCTGTTGGGTAGGTTTAATAGTAATTTTCAATCTGATACAGCACCTTTCCAATGCTAAGCTAGGTAATTCTTCTTCTAGTAGTGCTATGTATGAGAATTAAATACAAGTGTGTTTAAATATACAGTTATTCTCCAAGTGACAGGGAAGGATGGTCTTGTTTTTCACTCCACTCCATGACAGAGAAAGCCACATACTGAAAAAAAAACCAAACCAGACTTTGGAAAATCAGGCTGATCAGATCCTGGTGAAAAAAATGATCATTAATATGTTCAGAATTAAACTTTGTCTCGGACCTTGTGTGCTTTAAGATTTCATTCCCCCAGGCACCTGATCAGTCAGGATCTGATACTGGTGAGAGACTGATCACTTGAAAGATCATGAGGTCTTTGTGGTGTTTCATAAGCTGTCCTCTTGTTTGTCCATGTGAAACATAGATGATCAAAAGGTCATCTTGTATTTTATGATATTGCTCTTCCAAAATCAGAGTTCAGTTTTCCATGCAATGTAAGTTGCTCTGTATGTGTTTTGTCATCTGAGCAATATTGAGCCCCACTGGCATTTTGAAACTTGCTGCATATTTTACTCTGCTGCAGATTTTTAAATCCTTCCTATTTCATACAGCTTCCACTATTCCAATCCTTGAAAAAAACAACTTGAAGTTCCCTATACTCACACTTCTGAGTGCTGAAGCTGTGCCAGAAATTCTTCACAGATTCTGAAAATGGTAATTACAGAAATGGAAGTTACATGGATGCACCAGAAACCTGGGGAGCTGCAATGTTTCTAGATGCAAATAGATACGTGGCCTGGGAAAGTTTAGTGTGGTGACTGCTGATAACACAACCATGGAAGAACTGTGGACAAAAGCAAGTACTTTTCTTTCTTGTGCTATTATGATTGCTATTTCCAGTATTACAGTGACACATGGCTTCTCAGAGGATAGCCCCTCTCAAATCTCTAACTGCCCCATACTCTCTACAACATTATGTGACAATCTTAGCTGTAGAAGGAAAAGAGGAGCTATAATGGGGAGAATAGGACAAGAAGGCTGCTGGGTAAATAAATTCCAACTTAGACATGGTGAGAATTTGTTTTCTCTCCATGGAAAATGCTAATTAAAAATAAAATTCATAAAAATCAATGTGGTTTTTTTCCATTCCCAACAACTGATCTCCATGAAACTGTCAGTTTTTCACTTTAGCCAAGTTTGTCTATATTTTGGCTTTCAAAATAAACTTAAAAATAATTCAAAGAGCTTTACTCAGAAAAATATTTGGCTGAAACATCCTCTAGTTTCCCTTCGGATCATATAAATCTTTCATCTAAATTTTATACTATTGAAAAAAGTTTTGAAATAAAATTTCTGTCCAGCTTCTGCCTCTGTCCTCAGCTGTGCAGCTGGTCTGAGGCTCAAATCAGACTGAGCACAGATTGTAGTCATGCTGCACATGACCTTCCCTCAGCATTTCTGAAGGTTATTGTTTTTTCACTGAATATTCTTTTTTCTTGGCATGTGGCAATTTTGAGTATTATTTTTCTTGGTAGTTCTGGCATGTGGCAATTTTGCATGTTGCCCAGGCAACTTTTCTGTGCTGAATATATCTAGTGCTGCAAGTGCCGGGGCTCTACAGGTAAGAAAGCAGCTGCCTAAGAGCATGAAAACCTAAGGCCCGGTCACCAGGCTGAGTTGTACTTGATAGAAGAATCTAAGATGCATAAAGAGGGCCCAGCACAACTTATGTGATTCCAAGGGTGTTGATGTTCTCCTAGCAAGTGTTAAAGCAGCCTCTGTGCTGCTCTGACTTGCCTGGGCTCATGACACTCACAGCAGATGCTCAGAACTCCCCAGGGCTCTTCTGTGAGCACTTTCTCCCTCCAGGGTGTGTACTCTGGCCATTAACAGCATACAGAGTCTCTTTTGTCTTCACTGTACCTGAAGCCTTCTCTCTACAGGGACAATATGTATCTGCTTCTCGGAATGGGTTCATGGCTTCTTGTGCTCCTGGAGCTGTGCACTGGTGCAGTTTTGACAGCCAGCATCCAGTCTAGAGGAACTTAGTAAGAGAGCCATGAGGTCAGCTTCTCTCTTCAGTGAGGAATGTATATTAACATTTGTATTTTTATGAAATATGTGACTTAGAGTGAAAGGACACATTTAGTTGACGGGATCTGGAAACACAATCCTATCTTTGTGGAGTTGTGACAGCACTGGAGATGAAGATTTTGCATGGCTGATCTCAAAGGACATTTTCTGCAGCTAATCTTTGAGTAGAAGAGCACATCCTCTAACAGACAGCCTGAGGACATTAGCATGTGTTCTGAAACAAATGTACTAGCTTGACACTTTCCCTAACAAATTATTGTTTGTGATAATTGAAGTCATTGTTTTATTCTCCTTTTCCCACCATGTTGTTGTAAATCATGTCTTTAATCCATGATAGATCTGTTGAGAATATCTGGGGAAAAAGAAAAAACCAAAATGTTATGGCACCCAAAGTGCCTCACTGAGCTCTCACAGCCATTATCTATATGCTCAGTGTCCCAGTTCAGTGGAGATGGCCTCTGAAAAGATATCTGTTGTTTTCTAGAAACCTTTTTGTAAGAGCAGTATCAAAAAGATGCCAGGGAACATCCACATATTTTATTCACTGTTTGGTCTTTTTGTAAGCGACACTAGGTGAAGGAATCTGTGACGACCTGCAACAGAGCAACCTACTTTGCTCTGCTTTGAGCTTGGCCTGTTCTTAAGTAAAGGACAGCTCAAAACTTTTTGCAAATGGTATTCAGTAACTTTTTTTCTTTTTTTTTTTTTAATCACAGAGAGAGCATTGGGTTTTGCAAATGCCTTCCTTGCCTGCAGTTGCTAATAGTTTTGCAGAGTATGGAAAATGGGATTGTGTAAGAAACTTTCACTTGGTTTTTCTCTGATAGACTTTTACATTCTGTCTGGAAAAAAAAATAATAAATGTCTTATTTTTTTAAAAAATAACCCCTCTGCTGCCTTTATAGGGCCATATCCACTGGCACATTCATGCACAGCATGATGCTGGCCTGCATCATTCAGCTGCTGATGCTTCTCAGAAAAACCACCTGAAACGATAATTTCAATGCAAAATCAACTCTTCATTCCTAGATTCACCCTTCTCCATTGTAGATAACTAACCTATCTGAGTTTTTAAAGTATATCTTACAAAGTTGTGCCTCATTTCCCTCCTTTTAGCCAGGGGTGACTGGAGTCCTGACTTTTGAGTACAGTTACGTGTCTGAAGAGTGGTGGGATGAATACAGGTTACAGCCTCATGCCCTTTGTGCATCTGTAGTGGAGTTAAAAGCAGCATCACAAAGCACAGGACCCAGTCTGGTGTTGGAGGCTGCTTTTGTTATTCACAGTGGGGTTCACAGCAGTATCTCCTGTGTGCTCTTTGAACACCCTCTGAAAGCAGAACTGGTGTTTTCTGGGCAGGCTTTTCCCTGGTGAAAAACTGCTCTCTCCATGCTTTGTGGACTGCAGTGAATCGATTGCCCCATCCCTAGTTTTCTATTAGCCACTTTTTGCTGATAGGAAATTGAGGGATGGAGAAAGTAAGGGAAAAAATATCCATGAGAATTGGGGTCTCGAGCTGGGCTAGTCACTCTCTTGCTGAGATAAATCCCTTTTCCAGGAAAGCGTTTGGGTGTAAGACTCCATGTCCACATAACTCATAAAACAACACCCAGTACTGAGCCTTGGAACTGGACAGCAATCCCAAAAAGTTGTTTGGTTATTCCCTGGCGTGGACTGTTATTCCCATGTGGCTGGACTGTGCCAGTGGATGGTCTGTGTGGCTAAGGGAAGATGATGCTCCAGAGACTCCCTCACAGGCAGGATGGAAGACACTGTGCAGCATCTGACTCCCTCCTCAGTCCCCTGGCAGAGCCCAGCAAGACTTTCTACCTCAAACTCTCCCTGCCACGCTGTGTGACGTGTATTTCACATGCACTTATAAAATGATCACTGCTGAAATCACATGATGCAAATCCCAGTACTTCAGGCATTTTGGACTAAACACCATCCCCTGTCCCAGTGGTGTCTTATGACCACAAAGCACTATGTGGGCCCCAAAGCCAAGTCTGTGTAACATGAATGTGACCCAGTGTGGGTCACCTGGCCTCAGTCTTGGTCCTGTTATTCTTTTTCTTTACAGGTACAGGCAGCGAGGCTGGAGGTCTGGAGCCAGGTACCTCTGTGGGGAAAGGGCAGGTGATGGGGTGTCAACTTAAGACCTGGAGCTGAGAAAGCTCCTGGTGTTTAGGACAAATGGGGAAAGGTCATCTGCAGCACAGAGGCACTCACAGAAGGCTCTTCTTTGGGCCAACAGTCATGTTTTGGGATTTATGCAAGCTGCTGCTGCTGCCAAAAAGTGATCTCCCAAAAGGAAGGTTCAAACGGCCACTGCCTACTGGGATTAATCTGTGCTGTCCATGTCTCCAGTCCACAGTCCAGGGCAAAAGTCCCATGATTCATACGTCCTATTTTAGGGGTCTAAAAGATCTTTAAATCTTAGTGAAGAGAAGTACACTCTGAAATTAGGTGGACAACTACACTTGGATGAATGGCTCTCCCCTTGTGCTGGCATTTCAGGGGGAAATTGGCAGTCGGAGCCTGTTCTGGTTTTTGATTTATTTTTTTTTTCACAATGCTGTTTTGTACCAGAGTTAAATACAGCAGAAGTTGTGCCCTGTGGGAACTTCTACACATTTGACACTTCTCTGAGCTCTGGCACTGACAGCTAAAACAAAACTAGGATGAATGAACTTGGTCACAAATGTGAACACCTGCCTCTGTCAGAATACACACACACACACACACAAAAAGGCAGTTATTTTTTATATGCAGGTCTATAAGGCTTTTTTGCACATAGAAATAGGAAATGCCCTCTGTAAATTGTGTGCTCTGTGCTCTTTACAGCTGTAGTCACTGACCAGCAACAAGTGGATACTGTGTTCTGTGGCTATTTTTACAACATAGGTATTAATTAAAAAGAAGCTGCAATAAAAGTAGAAGGGAAAATACAACATAGTGCTTCAGACTTGCAATGTTTTGAAGTCTGAGGCTCACACTGAAGCTCTGTATATACACACTAAGCTCTGGTATAGCTGGTAATTCTGGCAGGAGTTGTGTGCCTATCTCTGCAACATGGGGAGTTAGCAGCAAATCTCAAGTGACAGGTCTTGCAAATAAACTGGGCGTGACTTTAAGAGAGGTTTAGGTTGAATATTAGGAAGCAGTTCCTTACAGAAATGGTCATTAGACACTGGAATGGGCTGCCCAGGGAGGTGGTGGGGTCACCATCCCTAGTGGTGTTTAAGGAAAGATTGGATGTGGCACTGAGTGCCATGGTCTAGCTGGGTGTCCTGGTGTCAGGTCTTAGGCTGCACTTGATGATCTCAAAGGTCTATTCCAGCCTCAACAATAACTCTGTGTAATTCTGACTTCTGTAGATGACAACCTGCACCAAAACCCAGTGGCTGCTTTTCATAAGGGTCATAAGGAGGCATCAGCCTAAAATTTTCACTAGAAAACCACTGGCCTTAGGCTCTAAGCTTTATAGCTGGAAATTGCATTAGGAACTAATGAATGCAGTCTTAGGTCCTTCCAACAGCCTAGGGAAGGGTAATACTTCACTCCTGGCTTTACCCTTGCAGTGCTGGGCAGTGCTGAAGGTCTTTATGTAACTGGTTTGACCTTTGTAGCTCCATTTCCTTGTCTGCAAAGTAGGACAGTGGGCAGTCATGTCTGCAGAAAAGATCCCCTGATGAACTAGACAACAATCTGGGGAGATGATCATCTGCCCACATGCTGAGCAAGGCTTTTCTTTGTTCTCATTTTGTGATGTGCTTGTTCCTGCCTCACCCTGTGTGTTCCTCTAAAGATAACCAAGTGGGAAGGGCCATATGGGGCAGCCTCAGCCACATCTGTATTCCCATGTGGAGTGGCACCTGTTAGCTGGGTCTAGAAGGGACTCCCACCCAGCCCAGCAACAGGCTCAGTGAGTCACTCTGGATGTGCCTGGTTCTTTCCATTGTCTAGATACAGCAGCAGTTCAGTGCCTGTGAGAATGGTCTATACTGGCAAAGTAAAACCACTGCCCTCATTTCCCCTGTTTCATGAAAGCCAAGTGAGAGTCATATTTATATGGCTTTCATTTGGAATTTGAATTCCACTAGGTTCACTCAAATGTTTAATCAGCATTGCTCAAATGTTTTAGCAACTTCCTACTGAACCTCAAGACTATAATAAAACCTGAAACTGAGCAATTTATTTGCAGGCCTTTAAGACAATTCAGAACATTATCTTTTCAGAAATGCATCCTCCAGGAGCACAGAAGGTAATATCTTTCCATTTCACCCACAAAGAAGAATTAAATTACATTTTTGGTTAGGCTTTTGCACATTCATGTCCTTTCTCTCCATGGAACTCCTTCTACTAATAGCTACAAAGCTTCCCAAGTTCCCAGAACAAAGCAGAAAGGACTGTGACAAGCAGACATTTCCAAAGGACATCAGGGTATCACTTGGAATACAGACACAGTCCATCTGTAGCTCAAAGCCTCCTGCTCCAGCAGTGCAGCCTGACAGTGCAGGGGCTCTGGGGTGGACCAGGAGGTGTGGGTGGATGTTCTATTTCCATTCCATCAGTGCAGCATGCACTCAGAAAGAATCTAGGCCAAATTTTGGTGCTCAGTTCCCAATCTGCAGGAGTGGGATTCATCTCTGCTCCTTATCCCTGTCCCTCTTGACCTTGGAGGTTTCTAATCTCTATCATTCTTATAAGCCCCTTTTAACTATTAAACAACAACTGCAAGAACAATTGCAACTCTGTCATCCTTTATTCACTGGGGAGGTGTTCCATGTCTCTGACCATTTTTGTACCCATTTTCCCTTTCTTCCCCCAAGCTGAATATCTTTTTCTCATGACATTAATTACTATGTGATCTCCCAGTCTTTATCTCAACACATGTGCTTTCTTCTGCCTGGTTTTTTTCCTCTTTGCTGCTCCATCCCACTGGGGGCCTGAAGGTGAAGAGTGAGCAACTGGATGGAAGTTTGAGCATTGGCCAAGGCTAGCACAGCAGAGTTAGCATCCTAGGAGCACATTTAAAATATAGCCATAGAACAAGTGTTTCCCATTTCTTCAGTCTCTTCCTCTGCTTAAAAGGAGTAAAATTCTTATTTCTGCCTTATCTATTAAAAGAAAAAAGATTAAAGACCTATTGTCTGCACCAGAGGTGGTAGGGAAGGGTAAGCTGTGCACTGACATGGCAGGTTGATGCTGGCTACTTTGCTGACCAACAGTTTCACATGGACAAGTTGTTGAAGGAAATGTATAAAGAGTCCATTGAGCAGGGATCAGGATCTGGGGGATCCCCTCACCCAACTTTGCTCAGATGGCTGGAGAGTTACTCCATTTTTGTCTCTCAGGGGATTCAAGGTCATTCTTTGGTTTGAGAGCCAGTAATGCAGGGAGATTATTTGGTGAAAAAGGACTCTGTCTTCAAGGAACTAGAATTTCCTAGAATTTCTCTTTCAGCTTCTCCATCTCTTGCCTGACTGGAGACTTCTGTTATTGGTTTGCTTGTGTCAGATGACAGAAAATGTCTTTGGTTCATCCACATGAAGCTTGTGAATGATGTTTACTGCTCCTCAGGCTGTAACACTAATTATGCATCAAATGGCAGAGTGAAGCGTCTAGCAATTGGAATTTCCTCCAAAATATGAAGCATGTGACAATGCTGTCCACCTTCTCACCATGTACTTACTAGTGGTTACAATTACATATGCATCCAAAAAACTTTTCCTTAATTTTATTTATATGTTAGATAATTTCTGTTGTCTTGTTCTGACTTAAGCATTAGTTCTTAAATGGTAATTTTGGACATCAGTGATTTAATTCTCAGCACACAAGAAAGTGCTTTTACCTCAATATACAAGTGGGAAACCTGCAACAGAGAACTCCTGTGTGACTGCCAACAGGGGGGCTGGGTGAATAAGCATCAGAGGAAGGCCACGTGGGTGTACAGCTGAGCTGGAGTCCCCTCTGCCTAAGGAGAGCTAATGGGTTTTGAATTGAGGTGTGGAATTGTTGGTTCTCATAGTTCACAGCAGAGGAAACCAGGGGCCCTCAGCCTCTGCTCTTTAGTGCCACCTTGTAAACATAGCTTGAGGACCTGAAAAGTGCATTAAATTAATTCTTTAAGCAGATGCAGTGACTTATGTTGTTGGACCTCAACGAACTGCTTATGTGTGAACCTCCATTTGAAATATTACCCCTAATTAAACACCAGAAGAAATGATGCCTTTGTATTTTGATTGAGCTCCGGTGTTTAATTTTATCTCATAATAACAATTCCCCTATTTTATTTCCTCTGTATTGAGCCTAAGATCAACACAATAACTTCTAATCAATTCTAATCAATTTAATAAGCAGCAAAGGAATTGCTCTGACTAAGTGAAAAGCTTTTATCCCAAGTTCTGTGGCTAGCAGCCTGTTCTTGGTGGCTCTGCTCTGTGTGGGGTGTCTCAGCCTCCCCTGGTCCTTGCCCTGTTCAGTCCCTGGACAGCGCAGGGCCTGCCTTGCAGTGCTGCAGGTATCTGTGTGATTTTCCCACTCTGGGAGTGTGAGCAGCTTTAGTCTATTCAGCTCATGAGAAAGGTCTGAATAATTACACCTTGGAGACTTTCCTGGAGCTCAGAGTAAACAGCAGGTAAGTGGAATTTTATTCACTTCTCATCTAAGCAGAACTTACCCAGTTCTTATCCAGTGTGGAACATTTCAGTTAATTACTTTTATTTACTTACCCAGTCCAAAACCAAGCAGTAAGTTGGTGCATGTGCTCAGGTCATTTACTGCCCAGGGCTTTGACATACCAGGGCCACATTTCTGGAATTCCTCCTATTCTTTAAAACATAAAGCTTCAGTTATCTCCAAGCTTCTGGTGTTAACTATGTACCAGGCACCAAACTTTACCTTTTTTCAGAGCAGTTAGGACAAGATATTGCTCCTCCAGAGGAGGCTGATGTGAGCAAGGTGGACCACAGTGCAACAACTTAATTGACTCTTCCAATTATGCAACTGATCCGGGGTGTCAGGCAAGAAGGCAATGACTGGCACTTGCATTAACTTTAGCTGTAAGATGGGAAACAGCCTTTGCTGACTGGTTCAGCCTAATCTTTCCCATAAGCTGTTAATGATATGAACAAGCCTCCAAAGCGAAGCAGGGTAGAAGAAGAGGGAAGATCAAAATATATCCACAAGGCAAAGGCTGAAGAATCAGAAGACCAGCAGATGCTGCAGCCACAATTCAGATCAGTGAGTCATGTGGGATACTCTGGAAGCACCTCAAAGAGATCATAGAATGTCAGAGGTTGGAAGGGACCTAGAAGATCATCTAGTCCAACCCCCCTGCCAGAGCAGGGTCACCTAGATCAAGTCACCCAGGAACAGATCCAGGCAGGGCTGGGATGTCTCTAGAGAAGGAGACTCCACAACTTCCCTGGGCAGCCCCTTCCAGATGTACTCTTTGCCATAGTCAATGCAAATATTGCAACCATGTGTATGTCCTGGTTACATAAGCAAGCAATTCTGATAAAATGATGAGCATTTTTGTTGCATGGCCTCAGAATCCCCTACAGAAAAGCACCCTCAAATTGGAACAATGTACCAGTGCATGCAAAGAGATAAAGAGAAAGGAGCCAGGCTTTATTCAGTGGTTCCCTGTGACAGGGCCAGAGGCAATGGGCACAAACTGAACACAGGAGGTACCCACTGAACATCAGGAAACACTTTAATGCTGTCAGGGTGATGGAGCACTGGCACAGGTTGACCAGACAGGTTGTGGAGAGTTCCTCCTTGAAGATACTCCAAAACTGTCTAAACCTGGTCCTGGGCAACCAGTTCTAGGTGGGCCTTGTTTGATCAGGGGGATTGGACCAGATGACCTCCAGAGATCCTTCCAAACTCAACCATTCTGTGAGCTTTCCCTGTAAGAGACTGTGGGGGCAGAGAGTTTGATTCAAATTTAATATTGAGCATCTTTGCTGTAGTTAATATATGAGAAACATTTCTTGGTCTAATTCCTTTCCCAGAACACAGAGTTTGCACAGGAGTGTATTAAAGGAATAATTTACCTGAGATGTTCTGTACTGAAAGAAGCACCCACAGGAAGCAGAATGCCTAAAAATAGATGTGGCAGGTGAACATGAGCATTTCTGGGTGCCAGATTACATGCTTTATCATCATGCTCATCCTTTGCCACCCCTGACTTCCTCTGCATGCACACCTTGGCTTGGGCAACATGAGAACAACTGGGGATTTTGCATCCTTCCTCAAAAGGAGGAAGTGTGAAGCAATTCAGCAAGAAGTGAATCTCAGACAGCAGATGACTGGGCAGGCTCAAGTGCAACAGGGGACTGTGAGGCAGACACAGAGGGCAGAGCTGTGCACCAGACACTGATTCTTCACTCTAATAAAGGTCTTGTGACATGGCACTTGGACTGTGCTATTCAAAACACATTCTGCATAATTGTATTTTTCATTGGAAAACTGCAGAGAGCTTTAGCACAAGAATGTGATCAATCATTACTTTGTTTTCTGATGTTTGCTGGTGATCAGCTGTGGCATACTATTTAATATGAAAGCAGCATCTGCATAAGTTCTACTATAAATTGCCATTAAATAACCTGGCAAATACATTACCTGCTCATTTGACATTAGTTTGTCTAAATGCTTCAGTCTAGGCTGTGAATGCTTATAGTCAGAGAATATTAATCCCCTTAAAAATAGAGCACTCTACGTGCCTTCCTGTTTAAACACCTCTACTATAAACCAGTTGCAAACACCAAAGTCAAACCAGCAAAACATTGTGGGAATCAACAGGTGAATACTATTATTTTTAATTTGCATTCAGATCATTTTCCTGACAATATCATGGATATATTTTTCTTATTTGATAAAGCACATCTTGCCTATAAGCCAGGTACTCATTAACATACCCTACATTTAAGATTCCCTAGGGACAATCAGAGAACAAAGGTCTTGGGAACAATTAACAATAAAAGCTAAAGATAACAGTTGACTTGAGATCAATCTGATCTTTACCAGAATGCATTTGGCCACAAAGACATGAAATAACCCCTGTAATCCTTTAAGTAAGGTTACTCCAATCATAAGGAGGCCATAAAAATAGCACTTGAAATTTAAGAGGTTTACAGTGGTCAGCTCCCTACACTAGTTGCTCTGAAGAAACATGGAAGGAAAATAAACATTACAAATGAAGCCTGCTTAGGGTCCAGAGGCTATTTAACAACTATAACAGCTTTTAATCTGGGGAAAATGCCCATCTTTTTCCTATCCTCTCAGTTCTACCCCTCCCTCTGTCCTTCATCTTCAATAAATACAGGAGATCTCTTATACAACATCCAGGCAACTTTGTCTGGAGTGTGCTGCAACACTCTTCTAGAAATAAGAGCAACTCTTTGCTTTTTCACCTTAATTTTCTAACTATGCCGAATCCTAAAGCATATTCTATTTTGAGAGCATCCTAGCTTTTGGCATGCTTATATATCAAGTCCTCAGCAACCTGAAAGTAGAGTGATGGTTAGTGTCCAAGGCTGCAAATCAGCTTAGCTGGGTTGCTGATAGATATGACAGAAACACGTGTCTGCAGCTAGTAATTTTCTCTTGCCGGGACATTTTTAGGGACAAAAAGGAAGATTTTATCACATACAATTGAACATTTCTCTCAGACATAGTATATACATCTCCTTACACACTTCTTCTGGGGCTGTTAGTGTAGAAAGAGCAAGAAGAACAATTTAAACCTTACTGAAATCGAGCAAATTGGATTGTGGTGGCTAAATTAATGTGAAAGCTTCTTGTATATGAAGAGCTTACAACTATTTGGCTGGCAGAAAGCCATATGATCTTACTCCTATAATTAGAAGGTGACTTCTAGATGGTGACAATTCCTACTGCTCCACTGGCTGCACGTGTGCAGGTGCAGAATCACAGAGGTGCTGTAATGAATAGTGACAGATGAAGAGCAAGAAGGAAAGGCAGGATGCTGCTGCTCTGTTGTCAGTGCTGCCACTTGCTCTCCCTGTGGCAATTCTGTTATTGTAATTTCCACTCTTACTTGTCATTTAATGCCAAAGAGTCAAGAATCACAGATTTGGTTTCCAGTATAGTAGGTACTCTGGAAAAACAGAACAAAAAAAGGCAATTTCTGCCTTTAACCCCAAGCTTGACATCTAAGACTAAGGTAAGATCCATCAGGCTGCAGACAGATAAACTAGAGTATGTGGGATGTAGTGGAGACATTATGCAGAGGCAGGATGTTCCAGATACCAGCAGCCTGGCCAGGTGGGAGCATCTCAGTGACATCATGGCAAAATAGAATTTAAGAAATATTTGAGGATATACATAAGCATGTCTGTGGAACTTCATAGAGCACCTATCTTGTGTGATGGACAAGATACAGACAGATGATGTGTGTTAGGGCTCCAAATAAGAAAATTATTTTCTGGAAGGATTTTGAATGAGACAACTAGATAGCAGGGATACTGCTAAAAATGACCCGTGAGGCTGAGGTGTTGCCTGGACACGGGCACACAAGATGTGACACAGGGTGGCAGGGATGAGAGGATGGCAGTGTTATCCCAACTAAGCTAGAGGGATGAGACACTGGGACAGACTGTAGCCCTGTTGACTGTGTTAGAGATCATTTAGAGGTGATGGAGATCAATGAATTTACAAGGTGGTACTAGAGAGACAGACAGATTTGCATGCAAGTGAAAGGCAGGCCCAGATGGAATAGAGCAATAGATCTGTCAAATACCTACACACAGACAGCAAGCTGGATATCAGCTGGTGAGTTTATCAGGGAATGAGTGTTGAAGGAGAGCATCTGAACAAGGATGCAGCTCTGGGAAGGGTGCTCAAGTGACTGCTGCTGCAGAGGATGCAAAGGAGGAGCAATTAGGAAGTGAGGAGAGAATCAGAAGTCACTGAAGCAAAGCTATGAAGAAAACTGTGGTCATCAGGAGTCCTTGGGCTGTGCTTTGAACCAGATTGTTAGACATTACAGTGAGTACCATGCTGCCACTTCTTTTCCTCCCTCACTCTGCTTCCTGGCACACCAAGTTCTGCTGGGCATGATTTAGCAAGAACAGGCAACTGCTGAGGCTTGTTTCATGCAGAAAGAAGGTGCAGTCCTAAGGGCATGAGCTCAGCCACTCACAGTAGACAGCAGAATTTTTGTGGGAAGTGTCACAGCAAAACCCTTGCACTTTTCTGGGCACTGCCAGCACCTCTTGCCCCTTTCTTCTCCACCCTCCTCTACCCTGTGTGTCATTCAGCTACCTGCATAAGCTAAGGGAGTGTTAATTGGATGGCATGAGGTTTCACTGATACATGTGCAGTGCTTAGAAACCTCTGCATGATCCTGTTCTCAAAGTGTGAATGTGCAAAATATTATTTACCACACTCTGGCAAATACATTCTTCCCACTTTTCACAACTTATTTTGGTAACTAGAGGTTCCTCTACTTCCAGACACCTGTTGTTGTTTCATTGCAGTTAGGAAAAAAAGGAAATAAATAAGCTCCATGAATTTCAAAAAACTTTGCTGGTCTAAAAGAACAGTCTGAAGACCATGAGGTTGTGGGGCATGAAGATCTCTTCATTTTCCTTGCTGAAAGACACCTTAATCTAGCCAAACTTGCATTAACCCAAGAGATATTCAGTGGTTTCCCAGGTTACAGTTCATTAGTGTCTATCATAGAGAAGCAGAAAACACACTAAAATAAGGACTCTGCTGAGTTCATTGTTGCGTGGTGCTAACAGAGAACTTGCTTCTTATACAGATGATTAGACAGGCTGTGGTACTTCAGGTATTTTTAACTTGTCATCTGATGAGAGTTTTAGAAATAGGAGAGCTGGCATAAAAGATCACCTGTAAATCCATGGTTCAGAGCATGAGGTGGTGTTCTTCTGGCATCTAACAGCCACTGTACTATGAATGATACCTGCGGGCGGGGAGGATTAGCTTGTTGAACACTGCTTGACTCCTCTTTCTAGAACCTGCACACTGGCAGGTTTTCTGACTACAGGAGGGATGGCTTAAGACCTGAGGGACTGCTGGAAAACTGGCACTGTGGGCTAAGACACCTACCCAAATGTGTGGTCACAGAAAATAAACACCCTGAGAATTCTTCCCACTCCACTCCGAGGAAATAAGTACTCCGGGTACAAGACAATGTGCCATTTAAAGGTCATGGCAAGATTGGGGAGATTTGGGTGCTTTCAGAGGACCCAATCTTGAAAGGTGCTTCCTGTGGGAAGACCACAGCATCTGCACAGGGCTCCAGCAGCCTCACTCTCCACCTTGTTGATGCAGTGATGCAAGCAGAGCATCTTCTAACGACCAGGGTTATCAGTAATCAATCTAAGAGTTGAGGCTGCTCACCTGCTAGAATAAGTGCTTTTCATACTGACTAGTGGGGCTCCCTTGGTCCCTGTGCTCTGCTCACTAGCTGCCTTGTTCTAGTTCCTAGGGGCAATGCAGCTTTGATGGGCAGTGTTTCATAACATGCAGCACCACAAGCTTCAGCACAGTGTTACCTCAGAGTAACAGCAGCAGTAGGAACAGGCAGGAGCACACAGTGCACCCTTTGTGCTTGATGCTGTTTCAAGACTTCACAGCAATCTACACTAAATAGCTGGAGCCTGGCTTTGGAGACACTAATAACCAAGCTTCATAGTGACTAAAAGCTGCTGAAAGAAAAGATGAGCATGGAAAATGAAAACAGCCTTCCTCAATCCCTTTTCCAGCTGTACTGAGTAGGAGGAAAAGGGATTTTGGTAGAAACTCTCTAGGAGTGTATTCCTTCCCCAGTTACTTTCTTGGACTTGCTGATGGATGGCACAGCTCACTGCAGAGGCTACTGGTACATTCAGCACCAGTTTCATAAGCCTGTGTTACTAGAATCCATGGGTTAATTAATGCTTGCAGGAGAAGTTAATGAAGGGCAAAGATTCTTTACTGTTGATGGTCTCAGTGAAACAACTGTCTGGAACATATGAAAAGCTATTGTCAGTAGCTAATTATCATTATAGAGAACAGAGAATATGAACAGAAGTCTCTCAGAAAAGGTGATGTGCTCTTGATTTTATGGCTTTTTTTCTAGTGCACCTTATGGTCCCTGTGCAACATCTCCCAAATGCACCCATTTGGCTTCCTGGTGGTCATCTGTGCAGTTCAATGTCTTATCATCCTCCAGGTCTGCCAGAGTCTTCACCTGCCACCTGAGACTTGTTCTTCTGTCTGAAAACTCCTTGACTCTTCTCAGTCTGATGCAACTGTGTCATGACTCATATGCTCCCTGAGCCAAACACCTGGATGGAACACCAGCATTTGAAGCAGCATCAACAGCATTGTGTGTCACCAAGCAAACAAGTGTCATGTGCCCTTCACCTAGGCAAGGTGCTTCTGTGTAGGGTTTTTAACGTGAGCTTCAACTTTGGCTGGTAGCTTTATCTCTCTAATGGATAAGGGTCAGCAAATCCTTGGACAGAGATTTGGAGGTACTTTAACTCCTGTCTAGTAAATCAGACTGGATGGGAATGTGCATTAGAGCACAAATCCTGTTTGAATTCAGGCAGACTAAGAGTAACAGGATAGAGAAATGTAGGGCTGGTTAACAGTGTTAGCATTGCACTCAGATGGGCTTGTTAATTTAGAAGAAATGTGGCACACAAACTGGATGTCACCAAAAGTTGCTGTTACATTTTCAGTTCCTGTTGGACTCCCTTGCACATTTACAAAATGTTTTATAAAACAGAATTGGTTTTCCTTCCAATAATTAAAAATATATATATATAATTTCTGCTGAGTTTTACTTGGCTGGTTGATGAAATAACTTTCCATCTGGGTCATGCCTGGATGGGAACATGCTCTTTCTCATCCCATCATGCTGGGATTCTTCTGAGATTGCTACAAATCCCACAGACCCCTAAACTCTGAGTTTTAACATTAGATTAACTTAGTTTCAAGACATGTAGAGCTGCCAGGGGAAGGGAGCTCCTTGTTTATTTCGTTGCCTGGGAAATTTTTGTACTTGGTTTATCCCTGCTGATAATGACTTGCAGAGACAAACTGATGCACAGCCATACTTAAGGTGGCTCTGTGTTGCTCAGAGTTAAATGTTGAAAATACATCCCAATCAAGCTCTCTCACATAAAACTAAGCCTACATTAGACTGATCTCACAAAATCTGCCTGATACTTGAAGCTATAGGTGACCCTCTGAGCATCCTGCTCATGCTGTTTTGGGTGGGCAGTTCAGGTGTAGACCTACATTCTGGATCAGACCTTTACAGTGTCACTTGGTCATTTCTTCACTTGCTAAGACAGAAGCCCAGACCTTGTTCACAGAGAGGTTGTTTTCATGTAATTACTTCACAGTGGTTACAGTTAAAGGAAAAATTGTTATTATTAAAGAGGAGGGCAGTGCTTCTGTTAGCATCTTCAGCCAGGTAAGGACACACTGTGCCCACACAATCCCAGCTGTATGCAGTAAATATTTCTATATATATATCTACATAGGGACTTCATCTAAGCCTGGCTGGAGTTTTATTAAAAGTTTAATTTGAAATTGGCTTTAACCTAGTAGAGAGCAGAAATGTCTTCATCTCTGTGTAGCCTTGAGAAGGAAGAAGAGAAGCAATGAGATTTTTTTTTTCAGTCCTATAATGGATCTGATTCAACTTGAGGGACAAGATGCTGGTAAATCCCCTGCTGCAAACTTTCCTGGGCTGCATCAGAAGTGTGGCCAGCAGATGGAGAGAGGTGGTTCTGCCCCTCTGCTCTGCTCTGCTCAGACCTCACCTGGAGTATTGCAGCCAGTTCTGGAGCCCTCAGCACAGGAGA